>JAFMOD010001743.1:569702-667626 GCA_019802435.1 Corydoras maculifer
TCACAACATTGCCCAAGCATGTCTTACTATCCCACGAAGATGTCAAACAGCCAGTATTTGTATTAGATGGCCTCAAATCTAATTGATATAAAAACTGTTCAGACTCAAGGAAAGATGCTAAGCCCTGAGCCTGCTCTCCGATTTCAGCCACTCATAAAAGCGTTGATTTTTTCACTTGCAAAGGCCATTGCTGTGGGGATCACATGCTGTCTTGACATCAAAGCTAAACGGCATATAAGGGATCTGCTTCTACAGCCTTGTAGGTTTCAGTTCCACCTATTCCCTCATAGGATTCCTTAATATCTGGCAAGTTCACTTCTGAAGCATTTAATCAAATGAATAACGCTTCATCTTTTATCTCACAGTGGGGCCCTTTGTATTTTGGCCCCCTCAAAAAAAGCATTACTAAAATCCATTGGCAAACAGTGGATCTAACATGGAAAAGTGATCCTGGGGTGGTATTACAAAGGCGCAGTTAAAGGGAATTGAAAGATTAAGCGATGGATGTGGCCATAATGACTTTAAAGTAGTTAATCCCATCCATCTGGGTCTGGCAATTGTTTGATATTTATGGACGGTCATCAGTTTGTTATTCTTTATGAATAGCAAACAAATCAAAGGGTTATATGGTGTTTGGACTTCATTCAAGTCCAAAATTTTTCACTAAGATTGATTTACCAAAATTCTTCCTGTTATTTCTTTTCTCACATTTTTGTGTTTTAAAAGATTTTGGGGATGTGCTAAATATATGTTTTAGGCTTAGCGTCATTGCTAACTCTGTTTTAGCATCAAAACATATCATTTAAATATCAGAGGGCTTCTCTTAGCACTACAGAATCTTCTGTTTTTTGCACTTGTGTATAAAATGAAATAAGATTTTTCTAAGTACTGACCAATCTGAAGTGTGAATTAGCCATTTTTGTGATTGACCTTTTTGTAGCCTGGTTCATGGTTAAACCCCAACATACTCGGCATCTGATACTTTTAGAGTAGTCAACATAACATTCTTAAGACTTTTTCCTGTATGACTCTAAATGCCATGGTATTGGATTGACTGTGTCACTGCGTGTGTCCTGTTGCCGGTAGCCCCACCTTCAGCTCACTTATGTGATGGATGGCTTTATGACTCTATTCTCGTCTTTAGCGTCACTGGGAACCCAGCCATGCAGAACTTAGTGGGTGACCTTTTCGTCTCTCTCCTTCTCTTTATGTTTCATGTTGCCTATTTAAGATGGAAGGGGATAATTATATATTAGATGTTTTAGATTTTTAAATCTAACTCAAAATGAGCAAGTATATTTGAATGTGTACATGCTCAATGTCTTTAGAGTGATAAAAAATGAAATTTAAAGGATTTGTTTAGAATATTTTTCCCCCTCATGTTCTTATTCAGGAGTTTCCATGTTCTCCCCGTGTCTGCGTGGGTTTCCTCCGGGTTCTCCTATTTCCTCCCACAGTCCAAAAACATGGATCAAGTTAATTGAATTCTCAAAATTGCCCCGTTTAGAGTGTGTCTGTGTGAGTGAGTGTTTGCCCAGCGATGGATTGGCGCCCTGTCCTGGGTCTATCTGCCCAGCGCCCGAGACGTTCTCCCCTGGATGGGCATGGGGAACCCCACCATGACCATAATAGAGGAAAAAGCGTGAGATAATGAATGAATGGATGAATGTTCTTATTCACACAACTAGATAAAAATCCGCACCAGGACAGACATTGCCACCAGAGGGCACTATTTAACATTACAAGCCTCATACTGTATGTAAAAAGTGGATTATTACTGTCCTGAACATTAACATGTTTAACATGATAACGTTTCTTGACAAAAAATAAAAAACCCAGTTCCAGTTACATATATATACGTGACTTTGCTAAACAAGTAATGCAAATTTTGTCCGGAAAAGCTAAAGTAAATGCTAAATAGTTTTAGTATGTGTTCATCTAGGCAGCATTGCTATTGAAATTAACCCCTTCAACCATTTTTAAAATTGTATTACAAATTTGTATAGCAAAAATATATTACAATTAATTTTGTACAACACAATATTTGTAACAAACTGGCTTGACCTGCTTGTCTCTGCACTGTGGGAAATTATTTTCAATATATTTTATTACAGTTAAGCACTTTGATATCATGTTTATTTGTGTATATTTATTTGTACATGTGATAAGTTTAAAAAGCAATTAGCAAAACATATTAACAGAACGTTGTTCATAATAAAATTAATAATAAAGTGAGTGTTAGTTTTAAACAAAAATGTGTGCACCTTATGCATTACAGAGGTGATGTTGGATCACACTGAAAAGCAAAATTATAAAGAAAAAAAATAGGATTTGAGCTTTCTTCTTCTTTGTATTATTATGACTGTGTTGTAAGTGTAAACCAAATTTTGCAATCTGGGATAAGATAATGCCTAACTCTCCACTTCTCTGACACCTGTAGCAATCGCTTGCCTTCTGCTGGATAAGAAATTGTGTTTAATCATCAAGTCTCTGGGGAGATCACAGGCAGTTTACAGCCTCTCCATGAACAGCGACACACATGCAGCCAGCCTGACGCCCCCACTTGCCAGTAATCCCCCACAGTTAAGGCACTGTAGAAGTTGCACGCGAAACCCTCAACACCCAAACCAATCACCTTTAACACCTCTGACCTAAAACCATGACAGACACACATGTGCTCATGAACACATCAAGACCACACCATTCTGTGTACAAGCAGGCCTTGTGTGGTGGATTTGACTTTATCTCTCTGTTTTTTTTATTGTGACATTTGTTCTTGCAGCTGAACATGTGCAGCACAATTTCTCGATTCTTTCAGGAGCACAGCTGCAGTGCAAATTACACTAAAGCCGTTTTCTTTTGGAGGATTAGGGCTGTACAGTGTGTATGCATGTGCGTGTGTGTGCGCACGCGTGTGTATGAGTGCGCACACGTGTGTGTGTGGGTGTGTGTGTGTGTGTGTGTGTTTTGTGTGTATATGGAGTGGAGGAAGGGGGTACAGGCTTTCCCTTGGGTCATATTAACCCAATCCAGTCAAAGTCGCTCACATGTACCCGGCACTGTCTCTTTAGTTTTGGTAAAGCATGCAACTTTTCGAGTTTAGAAAAGGCCAAATAAATAAGACTAGATGATCAACTTGATAACTAACCTGTGTTTTACATGACTATACTTACATTATTGGTGTTGGCTGTTGATGACCCTCTGTGGTCTTTATAAAGTCTATTTAATTGATAGCTTCTTTAGCCCAGTAACTTCAGCCATCACTATTCTCTGAACATGGATATCATTTTTAGTGCTAATATAATTTATTTACACAGGAAGACATTAAAATCCCCTAAAACTGTGTCAGAAACATGACACCCCTTAGAAGAAAGAAGGGATTTCTTTTATACTGAGAAACTCTTGCATTCAGGAGTTTGCCCCATTCAACCTCTTCCAATCTGCAAACTCTGCCAACTTAGGAACCCTTTATTGTTGATTTTTCATGACTGATGTATGGCCAGTAGTCTGATCTCACTGGGCAAGAAGCATGGGTACTTTTGTTCTGTCTGAAATATATTTTACCTTCTGTAACAGGAAACTGAAAGAAAAGTGATATCAAGAAGTGAATTAATCCTTTTGATACAAAGCTTGTTTGAAAAAGGTTATTACGTCTTAAATCGCAAGATAAACAGCAAACATTTGTGATTAAAGAAATTTTTGCTGTTGACAAATAAAAAACATCTGTAGCAAAGTTGCATAACAGAACTGATCCTACAGTAATGATTCATTGTGTGGACAGTTTTGAGAAGAAGTTTATCTATCCAGAAGATGTAACTCAGTCAGTAAGAGTTCTTGCAGAGCACCATGTCATTGAATCTTTATGCCAATTTGGGTTTCTTCCTCTTAGTAAGACTAAAGGAATTTTGGTTTCACCTATTATAAAATCACAAAGAACATTTTTCCTGAAAAAAAAAACTGCATTACCAGTGTTAACAGATAGACCCCATGTGCTTCAGGGTCTGGTAAGTTTGACCATGAAACCATCAAAGACTAGATGAGCCTTTTTCTTCAGTTAAATAAGCCAAATGTAATTTCCCAGCTATACAGTATATCACATAGAAGCAACGGTTGTAATGTAATTTTGCAATTTTCTCAAAAATGTCTAAATATAATATTAATTATTGAAAAATTTTCTTCACAAACAAAAAATTGTTTTGTTTTTCGGAAACTATAGGCAATTCAAAGTCCGAATTTAAATATACACTACATGGACAAAATTATTGGGACACACCTCTTAATCATTTTTTTTGTGGATATAGTAAAGTTTGCTTTGTGACAGTTCTGTATTCTATTATTATCCATTATCTATATTTCTGTTTAAAAACATTTGACCTTTGATGCAAAAGAATCCAGATAATTGTAGTAAAGTTTTCTTTTATGTCTGCAAACACATGCTCATGCAATAGAACATATACATGATTATTCTTTCTTTCTATTAATAAGCTGCTTTGATAAATGACAAGACAACAGTATATTTAAAAAACCCCATTCGAAGATGTGTAAATAGACGGCGCTTATCAAGAGATCAAAAACTTACCTTACATCAGCTCCCAGGACTTTTGAGAGTAAAATAAAGTCTTTTTACACCTCACATCTGCAAATGTGTAAAGCAAAATGAGAGTTTATATTTTTATCATTCAAAATCTTTGAAAAAAGAGATGTATTTAAATAAATGGCAGGTCGTGAGTAGGAGCGCCTACACAAAGCATCGATCAAAAGAAGTGGAATTTTCTGTTTGCAAATATTATTTATTATCTCCTCATCAGTATCAGTATATTATTATTATTATTATTATTATTATTATTATTATTATTATTATTATTATTATAGTAAGCAAGAAGGAATTTAGTTATGAAAGGACATTGCTATTGACCTTTGCTGATAGGTGTCAGACTGGTTTTAGTGCAAGACACAGCGGCCAAGGAAATCCAAACATTTCCTAACAAAGCCTCTCCACTGGGGAATTTGGTCTCAGGAGCAGCTGCAGAAACAAGAGCCCTACCTGCAGATGCACTGAGCTCAGTTGAGGAAAGCGCTAGCTCTAATCCTCAAATGTTCCTTGGAGAATTGTCAACACACTTCAAACAGCATGGCAAAAACTGGACTTTATGTCTGGTAATTTCAATTTGTCAAGATCTTTACAGATATGCAGATGCTTATGCAATAATCTGTCTAAAATACAAATAACATATTGAAGCACAGTTTCTTAGTACATCTGACTGTTTTCAGTGTTTTATAAATTATAATATTTAATTACAGTATTTAACAAACATAAGACAAATTATCATATTGGAAAAATATGACATTTATATCAGTGGGCTTTCTATCCTAATCTATCTACAGATTTTCACACTGTAGAAATATCACTAGGATATCTGTCGTCATTAAGCATATATTCTATAAAATCTCAATAGGGCGTATTATTTATATTGAATAAAAAATTCAATAGGGTGTATTATTTATATTTAACACCATATTTCTATATGTGTTTCTGTTTTAAATGGTACTTTTAAATCTTATATAAATTAATAATCTTAATATTACATATGTATTTCAAAGTATGCATGAATTAGCTGCTTTTTGATTTCCTGGATTATCTATTTATTCACAAAGTACAAAAAACTCAACTTTTGATGTTAAAGAATAAAAGTAAAGCTTGATTTATGAACTAAACATGTCAGTAAATAATGAAACTAGGACATTTAGGCATCAGCATAGAATGTTTTTTTTAAAAAAGGGTTATGATTTAGGGCACAGTAGGTGGTGTGCAGGGTAAAGCGTGCAACGGACCAAGTCATAGTAGCTGTAGCAAACTCAGAAATGACAGCTGCAGGTGCCGACACGGGGTCTAAAGGGGAACAGAGGGCCCAACGGCAACTGTTGGCCTAATGCCGCCAGGATAAATAATAAAACAACTGTTAGATAAGAACGTCCATTCAAGCAAAGATGATGGAAGGCGGGGGGGGGGGGAATTAATGTATTACTCACGTCAGGACCCTAAATCCTGGAATCACAAATTGGAAAGGGGGATCATGGCCAGAGGTTTAATTGCAGATGTTGCAATAAATAATTCAACTTAAGAGAAACTTGATAATGGCGTGAGATGAGGGGTTTTATAGCAGGATCAGTACAGATTTTGTGTAATTATTTGGAGAGTGTTAGAACTTTACACATATTATATGTTGTGTGTTTGTGTGGGGACCTCATAGTGGGGACTTTACTGTGTAAATCATCAAATTAAGAAAGAAGACTTTATTGAAGGTGAGAATGGTTATAAATAAAGTTTAAAGGAAGCCGTAAGGACCCCACATAATGTGTGAGAGCAAGTGGGGTGTCGTGTGTGTGTGTGTGTGTGTGTGTATAAATACTAATATAAAGTATGTAGCATCTGGTGTTAACTTTTTAATCTTTTTGAGTGTAACATTGTGTATGGTTTAAGGCCAAAAAGTTCCAAAATCTTGTTTTAAACCATCATTTAAAAAACCCCAGAGGGAACTGCCCAGGGATTAACCACTGTACCCTTAAAATGATTTAATTTTCTAAGAATGCATTATTACAAATAATTCCTCTCTGTCTTCAATTTTTTAAAACATGTTACTGATAAGACTTGTTTTTAATGGTAGGAAATGTTCTTGCAGTTCTAAGACGGAGACCTGAGATTGCCCATACAGTAGGTGTGAATTCCATTAACTGGCGACCTGTCCAGGGTATTTCCCTATGTTTCAGCCTATGACCCCTGAAATAGGCTATAACACCCCATGATACTGATTAGGCTGCTTGTTTAGACAGCAAATGAATCAATGAATGGCTTGGATAAATCTTGGCATTATGTGACATCCACAGGCCCAGAAACCACAGAGTTGATTTCTGCGATCTCCCTAGTTATCACTAACTCAGAAAAAACTACAGGTCTTTCTATGTCTTTCTATGGTAGAAATATAAAGACTTATAAGATATAAATATTTATATCACAAAACAGAAACAATATAATTTCTTTTCCATGTAATCAACATTTGTTTTTTAAAATTATGTAAATACAGATTCAAGCTCCTGGCCTAAATAGTCATGACATATAATCTTTTGCAAACCCTCCTTATTACAGGATTTTATAACTATAAATCATTATCTTTCTAGCATTTGTTCAAATTTACTTCCACTTGATTATTTATTATTTTTTTGATTCAGCATTAGGTTTAAGTTCATATTATAGAATGATCTACATGGCACTGAGGATCTACAGCGGAAATCAGATCTCCCACGCTGTGATAATATGACTGACCTAGAATATCAAATACTGCTTTTATAACAGGCTTTAATGAATCTCTTCCTATCTGTCCAGCAGACACTTAATGCCACAACCTCAAACTGGTGAGATGGCACTTCACTTTACTGTTCACCTCCACGGGGTTCACTGCTTCTCAGCACATTATGCCTGGCATGTAGCATGCTCAGCATGGAAACTCTATCTGCTTTTTTCCGGAGAACTCTGGCCCATAGGGTAGCATTACCATTAACTAAAACAAATGTTGCTATATTTTTGGCCACTGTAATTACCCTGTCTCAGCATCCTGGCTCACAGAAGAAGTATAAATATACTCTTCACATCACCCCCTCTTATCCCCCCCCATCATCATTTAGCTATTGCTAACCTTCCCTACTGTAACATGAATCTGAGGTAAGAACATTAAAATGAGGTTGGAGGTGATGCTAAATGTTTCTGTGATGTGAGCTGCAATATGCAGAGCCATATTCTTTCCACTTGGATCATATGAGCATGTTCTAAATATGATAAGTATACATAAATATCAAACATGGCATTCAAATTAACGGCTGTGTGGGTAAATCTGTCTTCTCAAAGTAAAGTGCCCTGCCCTTTCTGACTAGGGTTTATGTGTAAACCCCCCGCCATGTCTTTTTTCTGAGCCATATGTGATACGAGTGTGACTGCGTGTAATTGTGTCCTGGATGTTTCCTCACCTTTTCTTTAGTTAATGCAATCAAGCAGTCCTTGTGACACTAATAGGGATAACCAAATTAAAATATAAATGTATTTGTATATATTATCTTACAATTGTGGCAGCATGCATGGTGGTGTAGTGGTTAGCACATCCATCTTTCCGCGCTGGGTATCCAGGTATTTAAATCCAGCAGTTTCCATGTTCTCCCTATGTCCATATGGTTTTCGCAGGGTTATTCGTTTTCCTCCAAAAACATGGTTTAAAGTAAATTTGCTGCTCTATTGCCCCACCTTGTGTGTGTGTGTGTGTGTGTGTGTGTGTGTGTGTGCACCCAGTGATGGAGTGGTGCTTTGCCCTGGGTGTATCTGCCTAGTGCCCAAAACGTTCTCCCCAGGATGGGCATGGGGAACCCTCCTTGACTCCAGGATAGGATTAAGTGGTCAAGATAATAAGTTGAGATTGTATATTCAAAATATTTTTGCATAGTATGTGCTCATGCAAAAAGGCAAACTAGTTATATAGTTGTTTTAAAAAAAAAAAGAATAGCTACCATTTGTCATTGGCTTCTCAAGACCAGTGACACTACATCTGCAGTGCAGAGAAAGACAGCCAGACAAACAGTTTTCCAGATCCATTTTAGCCGCTTCCACACAGAGTGACCATGTCATCCTCCACTCATCTCAGAATCCTTGTGATTAAAGGCGTTCTCCATCCCTTGGAGGCCTCTTGGCACTGACAAAAGCTGTCATTCCTTACTGAGGTCGGAGTGTGCCAGCCAACAGCTGCAGGGTTCAAGCCTATCCAACAGAACTACCGCCTGCCCATTAATACAATCCCAGCAGCCGCTGGGCCGCCGGGTGGTCACCGAAGTGTAAGTGTGAGACTCAGGAGCCTGAGTCACAAGAGACAGCAAGCATCAATATCACCATTGTTTAAGAATGTGATGTGCCCTGCATCTGCAGCAATCTGTAAAGAGCACCGAGTTTGACACATGGTTTAATATTAGTTTCCCAATCTTAACATTCAAAGTTAAAATCTCATAGGTGATTTCATAGTCACTAAACCCAGTCTGCCAAATGATGGTGGAGGGTGTTTTGATAACACTAATTGTATTTAATAAGACACAATAAACTAAATGTTTTAATCTATGACAATAGGTTGGATAACATAGATGAAAGGTAAACAGTAATTTGACCACAGATAAAACATTAACCTGGGGCAAAATGAATATCATAATATTTTGTATACCATAAGATCTTATACCATATGATCCCCAATTTTTATGTAATTATACTTATGCTGAATTTTATTTGATATGAATATTATTTATTCCAAATGTTCCATATAACCAATAATTCTTACAAACTTAATCTGACCCTCATGTTACTGTATGCTGCTATGGATGTGTCATGAAATACTGTGCCACACGTATACTGAGGTTTCTGAACATGTATCACTTACTCTCTCAACCAATTAGGTGTCTGAGCTCAAAAAAAGATCACAGAGATGGCCTAATCAGCCATCTAAAAAAAACATGCTATGTGGATATGTGTTATATTTTTTACGTTTCTATTATTTGAACTTCTAACTTCGGATGACTGGTCATATTACAGATCATGATTTAGATGTGTCACTATTAAATTCTGCCAGATATAAATGAGATATTGGAACATTTTAACTAGCTTTACCTGAATTGGTGTGAGGTTTAACTGGACTGGTATGGAATTTACTATGGTTTAGTACAAATTTGTGAGATTTAAAAATTGTTCTGCATTCTGTTAATGTCCCAGAGCTGCACTTTGACTTTCACAAAATATTGAGCACTTTTAAAAAAAGTTGGAATTTGGAATATGGGGTTGGACATTTACTGACATCTAGAGGATAGAGTCTTTGAAAGATATATTCAAGCTTTAAAATGTCCAGTAAACATAAGGTATTAATTATGTATATTATAGGCTAAATGTATTTTAAATGCTGCAACAATAAATAATATTGTATTAGTAAATTTTACTATTATTTTAAAATTTTACTTAATGTTCCTTTTAGCTTTTTAATACTGTAAAATAAATCCCAAATAAAATGCTAAATGATCAGAATTTAATGCCTCTCTCTCTCTCGCGCGCGCTTTCTCTCTCTCCCTCTCTATGTGTGTGTGTGTTTGTGTGTGTGTGTGTGTGTGTGTGTGTGTGTGTGTGTGTGTGTGTGTGTGTGTGTGTTTGTGTGTATGTGTGTTTTGCTGGTGAGTTTATGGGATACCATTACAGAGTGTAATCCCTCCCCGTAGATCAGGACCCCAGACCTCCTCAACTCCCTTTAGCATTGCACTACCAACAGCTGAATCAGCAGTAACAAACCTGACAGCTTTCAATTCAAAAATGAGCACTCTACACATGCACAGATGGACACACACACACACACAGGCAGAGATGTCCTTGAACACATACAGTAAGTAATCCACATGGGAAAATAAGTATAACTTGTTGAAAGTGAAACAAAAGTTTAACAAAACTGCTGCAAAACAATTCCACATCACACCGGTGCACATGTTCAAACATCCAGTGAAACTGTGTGTGTGGTCTTAGGGGTTTAAGTTTGTCATGGTGCAAAAGTGTGATGATGACAGTCTAAATAATAAAAATTTTAAGATGTTATCTAGAGAACAGTCAGGAAACAAACATACATACAAATACAAACTATTACTAATATTCATAATATAATGCAATACAATTTGTCAAATGATAATTTAGTTTATTTGACAATGGGCTGAAAGAAGAGAATTGGTGTTGGTTGTGTTTTTCTAAATCATTAAAGTTATTGGTTATAAAAATGTACTTAATGTAGCATTATGACATCTTTAAGATGTGTGAAAGTTTTAAGGAAATATAATATTTTCATTATTATTTTGATTATTGAAAGAATGTTAGATGTGATGACATGTGCTTATTTTTATCATTTTTATTGCTATTTATGGAGCTTATTTGTGACATATAATTAGATAGTATTACTTGCCTTATATGGTTTACATATTGCCATGAAAAATATATAAATAAAAAAGGCAAAAACTATTAATTATTGAAAATTTATTTCATTTATTTACCAGAACTTAATACTGCACGGTTGGAGCATTTAAGACAACATTGCTCATACCCTACGTATTACCTATATCTGTTCTTTTATATAATATGAGCATCAAAATAAAATACACAAAATTACTGTTATAAACAGAATAAAGGTTATAAACAATCTGTACAAATGATACGTGAAACTGAATCAGTAGAATAATGTTATTCTAAGAAATGTTAAAAAAATAAAAGCTGTAATATTTAAAGATGAACACTAGGTGTCAGTGTTGTGCAACCATTTTTATTTAGTTTATTGTATTTATAGAACAGCTTTAATATGGCGGTGTCATGTAGCAGCTTTAAATGGTTCTATAGTTTTAATAATCTTAAAAACTATTTATAAAAAGATTTATTTCCTTATTCATATTAATGCATCAGACTATAAATCATATTTAATTTAACAGATTTCTAACATTATTTAGTATTTTTAAATATAGCGTAATGTTAAACTTTAGCGCATTTCTTTCCTTTTTCTGATCCATCTGGCGCCGCCTGGTGGTTGTTTTTGAGTTAACCAATAAACATCAAATTGAAGCTACAGAAAGTGAATCAACGTTGTGTACGTTAATGCGCGTATAATATTGTTGTTTATCCTAAGGATTGCAATTTGTGTTGTTTTTTATTATGTTGAAAGGCTGTTAGTAACTAATGTAATTATTTTTTAGATATTGTGTAGGCTACACGTTCTGCATAATTTTTACTAGGAGCCTAAAAGTTACCACAGATACTTTATGGATCATGCCGCATGAGTGTTTCTAATTAATTAGAGTGTCAGATATAGCGCAATGTCTATTGAATTATTAATATGCTATTTTATTTTCTACATTCGAACTGGATCAATTTTACCCAATGTGTTTGACTGCAAAGAGTCGACTCCCACCGAAAGAGTCGACTCTACACGAACTGACAAATACATCATTTGAACAAAATGACTATTTGTTAAATTGTATAAAGTATATTTTTGGTAATATGGTCCATTGTTGTTTTAATGTGACGCTATGTGTTAATGAGCGTTTCCTTCTGGCAGAGAGGTAAAGTGCGGGAGCAGGCGCCCTCTGTCCGCTGCTCCTCTGTCCTCAGTCCTCTGTGCTGTTAGAGAGAGAAACTGCTGACGTCGCCACAAAGCGGAGCAAACTGCCGATTCTGCTTCAATATGGAAAGAAAAGTAGCTCGAGAATTTCGCCACAAGGTACGTTATCGACTGTGTGAACTCGTTTAATAAACTATGCTGATGCAGATAATGCGCGACGCTCCTTCCTTCAAACACAACGAAGGAAGCGTGACGTTACTGCGCACCTGAGACAACGATCAAACATAAAGAGCAAGCGTTCTGCTAAATAAAAGGCTACGGGTTACAAAACTGTTATAAGCAGATAAAGTCAGACTTTTATAACTGTTCGAATGTATAAGTTGCGTCTTTTTAACTGTGTGTAGCCACACAATAATTAAATCTTATTGTGACTATATTTATGAGGCATAAATTACAATCATGCAAGGTAGGTTTGCCCTATTTAATAATAGTAAGAAAACAACAATGATAATAATAGTAATTATTTGTTCATCTTCTTCTTTTCTTTTTCTTCCTATTATTATTATTATTATTATTATTATTATTATTATTATTATTATTGGGCGGCACAGTGGATTTGTGGTTAGCACGTTCTCCTCTCAGCACTAGGGATTGCCGGTCCGAATCCCCATCTGGGTGGAGTTCCCATGTTCTCCCTGTGTCTGCGTGGGTTTCCTCCGGGTTCTCCGGTTTTCTTCCCACAGTCCAAAAACATGGATAAAGTCAATTGAATTCTCAAAATTGCCCCATATAGAGTGTGTCTGTGTGAGTGAGTGTGTGCCCAGTGATGGATTGGCGCCCTGTCCTGGGTCTATCTGCCCAGCGCCCGAGACGTTCTCCCCTGGATGGGCATGGGGAACCCCACCATGACCATAATAGAGGAAAAAGCGTGAGATAATGAATGAATTAATTATTATTATTATTATTATTATTATTATTATTATTATTATTATTATTATTATTATTATTATTATAAGTGTGAAAACATTATTACATAGCGCATGTTAGAACATATGTGTACTGTGGTTTGCAACAGATACTATGTTGTTAGAATGTGAGAAGTGTGCACTGATGTTTCATCTCCCATCTGCCGTGAAAGCCAGTGGGTGAGGGGGGCATATCCCACAAAAAAGACCTTCTCCAGTCTAGATATATAGAGTGTCAAACAAGATCAGCCAGGCGAAGAAGACTGCTTTATTTATTACACCGTTCTACCACTCATTGTGCATGTCTTAAAATGCAATGTGCATTTAATAGCACATGTTAAGTGTTTTTTTATTTATCAGATGCCATGTACTAGTTCTCGTTTTATCTGTCCCTACAATAATTTCTCAAAAGACACAAAAGTGATTCATGCACAGACATTCAGATTTATTGGTTTATGGTATCAAAGTCCAGGCTGTATGAGATAAAGCTCATATCATTCACTTTTATTACAGCATCTGTGTTCTTCACCCTGAGCAATCATATTCTGTGTTATGCTTGATCGAATTCTATTCTACACACATTTTCTGTTCAATTATTCACTATACTATTTAATTTAATTTATTATACTCTTCAGTATTTAGATAATTCATCCTCTATTTTAGTAGATATTTTATATACTGCTTTTCATAATCTATTTATCCTAATTAGTCTAGAGGTGGGGCAAATGGGATGCTGGATGTGTTGGAGCTAATCCTAACACACTGGGCAAAAAGCAAGCAGCAATGCAGACAAACACATTCATGCACACAATAACATCTAGGGGGTAAAATAATATCAGCAATTCACCTAACTTACATCAAGCTTATGCCATGCATAATGTGGTCAGAGGAAGGGTAAAGGTAATTATTTCAGCACAAAATTGCACAAGTACTGCAAAAAATGTGTAATCTAATACATATATGTATGGTGTTTTAAAAAAATCATTAGTCAGTGTAAACATTGTTGTGACTGCACAAATGGTTCAGTCTAAAAACAGAGACATGAACAGGTTTACTGAAGCAGATCAGCACCCGACATTTTCCACCAGGCATCAAACAATGGCATGTGTCACATTAGTTCCTGAGGTCGACATGCCACATCAGACTACACAAAACTTCTCTCTCTCTCTCTCTCTCTCTCTCTTTCTCTCTTTCTGTCTATCCTACTCTCTCCCTCTCTCTCTCTCTCTCTCTCTCTCTCTCATTCGTTCCTGTCTCTCTTTTAGTCTTGCTCAATCTCTCTACTGTCTCCCTTCTGTTGTGGCTCTGTATGTAAAAGAGATGTGTGGCATCATTGACTGGCCAAAACGTTTTCTTAAAATCGTTGTACAGCAGATCAGCCACCATGAGGTGAGTAATCTGCTGTTAAGATAAAAAATGAATTGAGAGTTTGTAAACATTGTTTTGTTTTTGCAGGTTGAGTTGCTCGTTGATAATGAGGCAGAGAAAGATTACCTTTATGATGTCCTGCGAATGTACCACCAGTGAGTCTCATCTTGATATACTATTTGTGTCATGTCTATTAAATGTTCTGTAACTAATTCCCTGTCTATTTGAACTGATGTCAGGGCCTGACAACTGCATTTCACACCCACTAGTCACCTCTGAAAATGTCATACTAGGCCATTAAATAATTTCCTTTTAAAGTATAAAACATATATCATTAAATATTCATGTTCTAAAATGATAGAATTTAAACAATACTTTTTAAACTTTTAGTTAATTTGTTTTAGGTTTGAGCCAAAATGAAGTTTTACTTTACCTGATCTTTATGTGGTTGCACTATTGGATGGAGATCTGATAGTTTCCACTTCCCTCCACCCAGCCATTCACTAAAGCCCCTTTGCTGTTGATATTTGAGTCAGGAGTAAAATACCAGTCATCAAAGATTTATAGACCAGGTTAGGACACTAAATCCCAAAAATAAACCATATTATTTATAATATTATAAATTCACTTAAATAAGTAGCCATACAGTTATAAATAAATGTCACTTGTAAAAAGTCTTGTGTGTACAAAAAAAATCACCTATATTTTTTAGTGCAGCTCCTATACATATAAAAATAGTATGTTTGCTAAATTTGTCTGTAGAGCACTGGGCATTAGTGAACAGTAATTTCTACTGATTGATATTAAAGTTTTATAAAAAAATTAAAAAAAAACATGCTTATACTCAGGTTCTAACTAGAACAAAATTTTAAGAATAGAAAAATAGTGACCCAAAAATCCTTTCATTATTTTATATATTATATACATGATTTAATCATTTTAACTAGCTTTTGAGATGCGTTACATTTATCCAGCTAAAAACATTTGAACTTGAGACTGTTATTTTCATGTTTCCTTGTTCAAATATCGAAAAAAAAAACTAAATTGAAATTTTGTGTCTTTGTGTTGTTTACAAATATTGTCTTTGTGCCGCACAAATATTGTATTTAAACATACAATTTTTTACATGTAAACTTTGTTTCTAAAACAGTATGAATCTGCTTTGTGCCTTAAGGTCTATGGATCTGCCTGTTTTGGTTGGGGACCTGAAGCTGGTAATCAATGAACCAAACCGTCTCCCCCTATTTGATGCTATCCGACCTCTGATTCCTCTCAAACATCAGGTGGAGTATGACAACCTCACACCAAAAAGATCCAGGTAAGCACAATATTTAAACCTGTGTAAATCTGCCAGATGTAATGAGTTTAAATATTAATAAGCTTAGATAAAAATATAAAAAACACAGTCAGAAAGAGCTGGAACACATTACCCTTTTGTTGGCCAGTGTAATTGGTGTCACTGATGTGCGATGGAGCATGTCAGAAGAGTGCTGGTTAGGGGCCCCAGCAGTTTAATCATGTGTGACAAATAGCTCAAACAGACTGGTACTGAAGTCAAGATGTTAAATCTCATAAAAGTGGGTTATTTATAATTTGAGCTCCAAACTAATAACATTGGGAAGTTTAGCTATATTTAATACAACATTACAATTGTCTTTGTATTTAAGGATCTGAGTGCAATATATTTACAGCATGTAAAAAGTAAAAATGTGTATTTTTTTTCCTGATGTTCTTGCTATTGTATTTAATGTTCTTATTTTGCCACTATGATTATTTATAACATAAGAGGCATATACATTTATGCATGAAAATATGTTTAATACAGTGTCGTAAATGTAGGTTATAGTTTATATGCACTGTTTATAATTGAAGGTTATATTACATTAAGAATTCCTGTCATGTCTGTAGGAAGCTGAAGGAGGTGCGCCTGGATCGAACTCACCCTGAGGGTCTTGGTCTAAGTGTGCGAGGTGGCCTAGAGTTTGGCTGTGGACTGTTTGTCTCACAGATTGTGAAAGATGGACAGGCTGAAAATGTGGATTTGCAGGTACTTGTTTGTCAAAATGAAAAATAATTTGTTTCTCAGTATTGGTTTCCATTAACTTTAGGTAACTGATAGCTTACTTTGGTTTAGTTAATGTGTTTTTGTTCAAGTTAAGAGTAATTAAATTCTCTAATGCTAGTCTTTGTCAAACGTTGCCAGTATTTATGGAGTAAATCTAAATAGTCAAATGCATAATTGCTCCACTAGATGGCGGTAACTAGTCATGCTAATAAATATTTTACCAAAATGTGATTTTAATGACATATTTTTATATATGGCATTTTATGAGTAAAAAATTGGCAGTGTTGCACACAGTGCTTAAGAGTAGGACCATTTAAAAATTAAAAGAGCTTCATCAAGCTGTATTGTTCTTGGAAGGTGGGAGACGAGATTGTCCGTATCAATGGCTATTCCATTTCCTCCTGCATCCACGAAGAGGTTATCAACCTCATTAAGACCAAAAAGACAGTTTCACTCAAAGTTAGACGTAAGTCAGTGTTTTTTTTTTTTACCTTAAATGAACATTGTTTCTGTGCATTTGAGTTTATTAAAAGTGTGATATATTTTAAATCTTACAGATGTGGGAATGATTCCAGTTAAGAGGTAACTGCTTAACTTCATTGTAAATGTAATTATGATAATGGTGATGGTGTGTGTGTGTGTGTGTGTGTGTGTGTGTGTGTGTGTGTGTGTGTGTGTGTGTGTGTGTGTGTGTGTGTGAAAGAGAGAGAGAGAAAGAGAATATACAGCTCTGTTTTAAAAGTTTAAGTAATTACCTTCCACTCTATTAGTTCCCCTGATGATCCTTTAAAGTGGCAGTTTGTGGATCAGTTTGTATCTGAATCTGGGGTAAGAAACAAATGCCTTTTATTTTTCTTTGACTCCTACTATATTCCAAAAAACATATATTTACATTGGCATTCAGGAGAAGAAAAGCAGTATTGCTGGACTAGCCTCTATTGGTGGAAAAGAGATTAAGGAGAAGAAGGTTTTTCTCAGCCTGGTGGGCACAAAGGGCATGGGCATTAGGTAAAATTAGATGCACTTATCATACTATGACTCTAAGTTAATGTATAATAGGATAATTTACTGATGTCAGCCACATGATTAACTTCTATATAAAACATGAAATATTTGTCTGTTCTTCTTTAGTATTTCAAGTGGCCCAACTCAAAAGCCAGGAATCTACATCAGTAATGTGAAGTCTGGATCTCTTTCTGCTGAAGTGGGTTTACAGGTACAGTTTACATTATTACATACAGAACCTGTTTTATTAGGTAAGTATTATTTCTTTGTTTATGTAAAGACATTAATGAATTAATTAATTTATTCATATAGGTGGGGGACCAAATTGTTGAGGTTAATGGAGTAGACTTTACTAATGTGGACCACACGGAGGTACAACACATTATAAGATCATCATGACAACACTGCATTTATATCCAATTTTTATGATCTTTTTCATTTGTTTGCTTTTGTTGTCTTGTAGGCGGTTCGAGTGCTTAAGAGCAGTAGGAGTCTTACAATTACTGTCCTCACTGGAGCAGTAAGTTACAGTAATCTTGTTGTCTTCACTTAATCACATCCTGAAATTTAAAATATAAGAGAACTGCTTTATTTGCTTTATTTTCATGACTTTGTAACACATAAAATGGGATTATACATTTAAAAAATTATGGGTGTAATACAAACAAAGCTTAGCTGAATTTGCTTATATAAATGTTTTTCTTCTCAGGGCAGTGAACTGTTTATGACTGATGAGGAGAAGCTGGCAGTTGAAGCTCAGCGAGAGTTAGTGCGTCAGGAGCTCATGCATAAAAAGAAAGTGGCTTTGGAAACAAACAAGATCAACAAAGAACAGCAGGAGAAAGAGCGCCTGTCAGTTTAAAAGCGTTTGCCTTCACCACTGCACATTCACACCTATACAGTACCATCACAACCAAATAAATAACAGTATAAGCTCAGACACATGGTTTAAACATCGCTTTAAATAAAAGCTTTTTACATTAAACATTTACTAGTTATAGTAAACCATATATTTTTACATTCCATATGTTTTTAGACTCACCAAAGGAGTCATCATTTTTTTTAAGTGAATAATTGTATAGCAAGATAAAAATATGTATTATTTTATTATAAATCCAATACTTTTGACTTTTTTTTTTAAATTATCTGCATTCATTTGCTGTTGTGATGTTTTACAGAAGAAAGATGGAGATTTCTCAAAAGACAGCAGAGGAAGAGAAAAGATTCAGAGAGGAGCTAGAAAAGTATGTCCACATCCGCCAGCCCCCAGCATGGCAATCCATTCTCCTCAAACTGTGCAGTGCACACTGGGTTTTCTGAATTTAGCAGTCTTATCACAACCATCAAAATTATGTATAGTGGATATATATATATGTGTAAAACTCTCTAAAGTGTACTTTTTATTATGCATGTGATTTTCTGTGTGTGTGTGTGTGTGTGTGTGTGTGTGTGTGTGTGTTGTGTTTGTGTGTATGTCTGGATGCATTAGGATTGAGGCTGAAGAGAAAAGACATAATAAAGAATGGGAGGAAGACTGGGGTTCCAGGGATAAATCGAAAAGCCCATTACCATCACCTTCTCCTCCAGCTCCATCTCGCTCTCCAGTTCCTCCCAAAAACAAAAGCTCTGGTATAAAGATAGCACTTTCATCTTTCATATACTGCACAATCGATTATTTGAGCTTAAGTTGTACCATCTTTTCTAATGCATGAACAGATGTGCATTCAAACTTTTTGAATGCAATCTCTTTCTGTTTACTTTCCTTTTTGTCCATCCCTTTCTCTCTCCTGTGTGCTGTGGTTTGTTTTGCTGACCTATCAGCTGCTGAGGCTGACACTGAAGAGGAAGCAGAGGACGGAGATGTGAGTTAGTCTGGGTTAATGTACTGTGATTTCCCACACTTTGCATGCACAGAGTTCGTTTGACAACCCCTTTTCTTTTATCAGTGCATTGTGTAGGATTTAGATATACAGTATCTGCTTCAGTAGATTCATAGTTTTCAGTAAATTTCAGTACAATAAGTACATTTCCTTACTTAAAAAGTAGGCTTCTATATTCTATAATTTTGTTCAAAGAGGAAACATCATCATACTGTTGCACTACTAGATGCAGCTAAATACCACATAATGCACATTTAACCACAGGTAATACTTAAAAGTAAATATTATTCGTTAATAATGTTTTGCCAACTGTAACTATTTTATGTTGTCATTTAATGTTTTACACTTTTGCTCTTGTAGCTCGCAACTGGTTTTACCGCTATGAGGGAAAATTACCAACACTTAGAAAGGTAATCTTTGTGGTAGAATGTTGTGCACTGTTTGTGCCACAGACTTAGATTTTCAGTAATTATTTTGAATTTTGAGGCAATATTTTATCCTCATCACATCTGTTGGGAATAAATAACAGCATTTGGATGGTAATGTGCTGCTATGGGATTTGTATAAAACAGCTGTTACATAGTATAAAACATGTACAATAAATACTTAGAAAGGCAAAGAGACCAAAAAGAAGAAGAAAAAGATGTCCAAGACAGACACCCTTCCAACAGAGAGAAAGAATAAGAAAGAAATGGAATTCGAGCTGAAGCTGGCCAGAGAGAAAGAGGAGATACTTGAACGAGAGAAACAGATGAAAATAAATCGACTCCTGCAAGAGGTATAATCTTCAGTTCAGTGACATTGTTCTTTTGATTGCCTGAGTCATTTTCTTGCTGTGGAATGGTCTGAAATGTTTGACATTTGTTAAAATTACTAGCTGTGGTCGCATGAAGAAAAAGCAGTTTTTTCCCGCTTGCTTAAAGCCCATTTTCTGGCTATTCTGGTTTGAGCAGGTTACTGAAACTGAGCGAGAAGATCTAGAGGAATCTGCAAAGGTGCAACACTGGGTGGAGAGGCTCTGCCAAACAAGACTGGAGCAGATCTCTTCAGTGGAGAACGATTCTCCTGAGGTAAAAGCTTCTGGCCCAGACTAAATGTTGAATCATATCTAATAATGTTTTTGAATTTCTCTGCAGGGGTGTATAACTTATGTATTTTTGAGTAACTACATTTATGCTAATTAGCTAGTTACAATCGGTTAATTATAAGTAAATTATAAATAGCCATAGGTCAACTAGGAAATGCAATGGAACTCATTTTAACTGGAAAGGTGCAGGTGCTGAAATGTCAGGGTTCATGTGTAGAGCCTGTTCGAAAATTAGTCACTGTAGTAACATATTAAAAAATCAATCTATAAAATGCGACTTGACCTGCATGAATCATTAGAAAGGAATAAAAATCGAAATAAGATTCACATGCCATCTACTCAATGCCATGGTTTGAACTTGTTCTGTTGTATGAAATGCATAATTAAATAAGATTAAACAACATTTCACATTTTAAAAATATTGAAAATGTGGAGAAACTGACAGCATTACATTCACATACCAGTACCATGTCAATGTAAAAGTGTTATATCATGTAAGCCATTGAGTTCTGGTTATTAAAACATAAGTTGTTTTGTGCAGATGAGTCCATCCCGTTCCCCTGTATCCACCGTGAAAAGATTCCCGGGAGGCCTTCACCTTGCCACCACTGATCTTGATGACATTAACCTAGATGAGGTTGATCCAAGTCTGAGGCAACCATTAAAAAAGTTGGCCCCTACTCCACCCACCTTTCCCCAAAACCCCCCACCTTTACCTCTTCCTCCACCCTCTCCCCACTTCTACCAAACAGCTATGCGCTCTTCCTCGTCTCCAAGACCATCGCCTCAGCAAGGCAATGTCCCTCCTTCCTCACCTCGACTGGATCATCCACCCTATTCCCGGGTGCCACCACCTCCTGCCTCCTCTCGACCACCGCCTCAAAACTTTTTGGCTCCTTCTTTATCTCATCCTCCTCCCCCACCACCTCCTCCACCCTATCCTCCCCCACCACCACCTCCTCCTCCACCTCCACCACCCCAGCACTCAGAGTATCAAACCTTCCCACCTGGTTATCGCCAACTGCGTAGGTCATCTGAAAATGGAAATGAATGGGAGGACAATGGTTACAGACATGAAGGCAGCTACCAGAGAGTGGCCACTACTGAACCCTCACACCCTGGCAGTGCACAGGTACTTAACTCCAGTCAAATTTTGTTGATGTATTACATGAAGTTGGATTTTATTATTGCCGATTTAGTATCACTTTGAGTGTGATTTTACTTGTGTTAGTTGCGTGTGAATTCTTGAGACTACTTATTATTAGTCATTCAGATGTTTTATATGTAATATGTGTGCTCTAGGTTATGAGAAACACTTCTCATGCTAGCAGAATATCTACATCTAGCAGTCCTCTGGTGAGCTTTATCTCTGGCTTTAATCTTATAGTCTGTTTTAAATTAATGTGATTCCCTTACAGTCTGCCCTATTCTCAGTCGGATAACAGCATCTAAAATAGCTTCCAAATAATGTTTTTTACATGCTTATTATATGAGCCTAAACTGACTTGTTGAGTATGACAGTCATCCTACTAATATCTTAAACCTTGTGATCACTCTGTAGCAAATAGCTCCCAGTCCTCCAAACCAGAGGAGACAAGTGAATCCTGTCATGTCAAAACCAGTCATGCTGCCTCAGTCTCAGTCCTCATATAGACCAGTTATTCGACCAGAGCCCACTGTAAGTATGAGTGTGTGAGAAAATGCTTTTGTTAGCTACTGTAGCTGTTATTATTGGACCTTTCCCCAATATGCACCTCACATCTTAAATCAGGTTACAGTGATCTGTGAGGAATAAAGTGCAAGTGGAGGATGAGAGAGCAGTTAGAGATAGACAGACCTCAGTTTAGATTTTGCATGTATTATAAAGTCTGCAATTGCTAAACGAACTAATGTTTATTCAGTACTCTTGCAGCCTTCTTTTATTAAATCACAGAAGATGCCACTTTATGTATTTTCTCTTTTCCTCATTAAGTTAGGCAGTTATGCCCTCTCTGTGACTCAAGTAAATAAATTAAAATACTCAGTCAGTCTTACCTTCTACAATGTGAATACATTATAAAGTATTATTGCTATCATTTGTGTTCTAACTCAATACAGGCTGCTGTTGTAATAAAAGGTTATAACTACCCACAAACACTCCCAAAAACCATGTGTCATGGTTAAAAAATATCCAATTGCACACATTTTTGCACTGTATGAAGATATTATAAGTACAGATCTCTGTTTTAGTTTTAACAATGACCTGGTAGTGTGTGTTTAGCTTAATTAGAATTTACTTTGTTTTAAATGATTAAATAAAAAGTTAATGAATGTGACTAATCTGTTTTTGGTTCTATGTTGTAGTCACCACAAATGCTTAAGCGGATGGTGGTATACAACACATCTTTTAAATCCAAGAAGAAACAAGTAATCAAAGTCCAATGACATGTGCTCTCTAAATGTATCTGAGTGCTGTGTGCTGTGTTTCTCTAACTGTACTGGTTGTGATTTTTTTATCCTAACTTTTATTGTTGATCTATGTAGATAAGTATGTTCTCCATTCTGTATGTCTATCAGTTTGGTGACAAATTTTCTTTTTGTCAAGCATGCTTCAGAGAGTGTTCTTTAGTTTTGTAAGTTCCTGAGTTGCATTTGAACCTCAGGTGTATCTTCGGCAACTGACATTTGATCCTCTTTGCCAATAGTATGATACATGGCATTTGCACAGTGTGGACTGTGTTGTCTCAGCATTTAACATCAAGTAGCTGCTTGAAAAACATCACTCATGCAGTCGGTCTAACCTGTTATGAAACCATTCATATTTATATGAACTGTATAAAACCTGTCAGCATCAACTGCTGTTCCCCAAAATTCCAACCCATGTTATATAATTATGGTAATGTCACCTCACTTCTGTATAGAATACATTTTGCATTGACCCTTCTTGATGGAAAAGAAAATGTGATTTTGAATGTTTTTATAAGACTTTCTTTCAAGCCTCGTTTATATGCATGATTCTTTCGAAAAGCATAAATTCTGAACATGTAGCTTTACTGAAAATAGTCTCTACATGTCACAGCAGTGCATATTTAGGTTATTAAAATGCAGATATAGAGTCACTGGTAGCTGATTTAATGCATATTTGATTCCCTGTCTCCTGGCACATTCAAGGGTGTGAAATATAAAGTTTTAAAATTCTAACAGAATTAAAATGCATTTTATCCCTCAGAGTTATCCATCACCTTTATCATTATTAATTTCATTGTATAAAATCATTAATTTAAAATGTCCAATTGTACATAATGTACACTGTGTTAAGAGAACAAGGGGTTGTCAAATGTATTTCTATCATGCATGCTCTTTATTAGCCACTCACATTGCTTTGAATGTAATAACAGACTTGATTTGGATCAGTGCACTAAATGCAAAAAGTTAACAGTGGCATTTATGGTCTGAGTGACATGTTAACTTGGAAAGTCAGCATACAGTATTATTTTATCTACTAAAACAATTTCCTATGTTTATTTCAACAGGGATTCCAGAAATATGTGGATGATTTTGATCCTTATTCAATGGTACTGTATCTCTGAAGTGTTCTAAATATTTTTTATCTACCAGCACAATACATTCACAGAATTATAAATAAGTATGAATATTCTCTATTATTTATTAGGATTTTATTCAAAAGGCTCTCTATTTTTAAATGGAATATTTTTTTCACATTACTACTGTGTTGTCCTATTATTTATTTCACATTTATATATATATATGCATATGTTTTGATAGCAGATACAGTTGAAATTAACAAATGCCCAAGAGTTACGACCACCATAACTTTGCACATGGTAATAAACTGAAGAGGAATTGTGTTGAAGATTAAGTGTGATACTTTACATCTCTTGTGCCTCCTTAAATTATTGAAGGAAAATATATCTAGCTGTCTGCTCACACGCGACTCTGTAAATTAGATCACGGGTGTGTCTGAGTTCAAAACAGCCAATTTCTGTGGCTGACAACTCTGTGTATGCTAACCATTTATCTTCTCTACCAGTTCACTTCTGAGCAGCTGACAGGAAAAGATGTGAGGTTGCTGAGAATTAAAAAGGTAACCAGCTTCTTATAAACTTATAGGAACAATTGTGCCCTTTTTGCCCTTTATTTCACTAACTTTTTTCAAAATGTAAAAATCAATTATTTCACCTAGAGTTAAGATGATTTATCCTGAGCTAGAGCATTAACTGTGTGGCTGTTATTGTATATATGGTATAATGGTCTTGAATTGTTTCCTGTCTACTTTGCTTCATGTTTCTTTCAGGAGGGTCCACTGGACCTAGCTGTGGAGGGAGGAATAGACTCTCCCCTGGGAAAGCTGGTGGTTTCAACTATCTTTGAAGGAGGTTCAGCTGATAAACATGGTGAGATTTCTGAAATATTTTACAATTCAGTTAATGTTTGGTCCTCTTGCTGAACCTCTGTTCACATTAAGACTATTTGGACTATATTCTGTTTTGTCACTTTATAAACAATAATTATTCATGACTTTGTTCCAGGTGGGGTGGTGTCAGGTGATGAGATTATGGCGGTTAATGGAAAAATTTTAACAGATGTGACCCTAACTGAAGGGCAAAATGCAATAACTCGAGCCTGGAACAGTGGAGGGGTAAAAAAAAAAAAAACTTCACATTCTCTCACACACACACACACACACACACACACACACACACACACACACACACACACACACACACACACACACTTCATATAATGTCCCTAGATTTCTTATTTTATGATATATATTTAATAAAAATAATAAAAAATGGGTTAAATTAAACTAAAATCTAATTTCATTATACTATTCAGACAGGCAGTAGGTGCAAAGAGACAGAAGAGAACATGTAAAGGAGAAAGGAACAGGGAGGGGGAAAGTGTTGTTAAAATAAAATGTTACCATGGTAACCATTTTAATACGGCTTACATAATCAAAACCGTATTCTACAAATTTTCAAAATACCCTAAGGCTTCATGGAGCTACAGATCAAGGTATTTTATCAGATTGTTTTGATCAAATTAATTAATTAATTGATTAAATTAATGATTTAGAAACTTTAATAAATGATTAAGAAACTTTACTAATAAAATAAAATATACACAGAGCCTCGGGATTCTAAGCTTAATCTAAAAACGTAATTACATAAAATAAAATTTTAAATACAATAATTATTTGTCTTAACAACATGTGAATATTACATTGGTATGTTACATAAGATATTACATTGAATGTTGCCTGTGTATGTCTCCATAACCTTCATTGTCAGCGTTTCTGTTCCTCACCATGTACCAGTCACATATTGTTCAGGCCTAAGGACACATGGAATTTATTTACTTGTCTCCCTACATTCAAAATTCAGATCTGTAATACAAATCCATATTTCTCTGTGCAATCAATGTATCTATATACCTACCTATTGCTATAATGCTATCTAGTAACAAAAACATTATTCCAGGAATTAAATACATTTTCACTTAATTAGTTCTTGATGAGTACCAACTACTTAGTGATGCAATGTCTCAATCAGCAGATGCAATGTTGTAATCATCGTTTATCAGCAGCTAATTGCATGACATCATGCACAGTATTTTTTTAATTGGGCAATTATTTTAAAACATTTGCATAATAAGCTGTGGGAATTTATTAGAACTAGTCCTCTTGACATAATCATGTGCATTATTAGGAAACACTTTACACATGAACTGTCAAGTATATAATTGTGATTAGGATATATAATGCTTTATATATATATGCGTGTGTGTGTGTGTATAGGACTGGATTGACCTGGTGATTGCAGTGTCCCCTCCAAAGGAATATGAAGATGAAGTGTATGTTTACAATCATTTTTTGTTATACTGTATAATCCTGCTTTAAAAATGTTTATAAATGGGAATGGACATTTTAATGCATGAGTCACAGCATCTCATACTTGTGATTTAATCACTTCGAAATTTTGGGCTTTGTTTAGTAATTTTAAAGTCATCTGCAATAAGATGTTAATCAGTCAGGCTGACGTATGTATGTGTCATTGATGAATGTTTGTGTATCCTGTGTGCTACTTGTCCAGCCCTAAAGCATCATCAGTCAGTTCCACTGCAAACAGAAAGATTTTCCAGGGCAGTGTCTCTTTGTACAGGCAGGGTTATGTGCTTGGATGAAAGCCCTGATCAAGTGCGCACTCATGGGTAACTATTTGAGTCAGTGTATGCATCGTGTACATGTGATGGTCTCTCTGTCAGCCCATATGTGCGACCCAAGTTAATTCAAACTACAGTTCTCCCAAACCTGGTTATAAATCAGCTCCTGTTTCCCAATAGCCCACATGACTTTCACATTGTATAATATATTAAACATTTATTTATTAATCTGAACCCAAAACTTTTACACGTCTATTAAAATCCAGGCATGGATTCTGTGGCAGTTACTCTGATTGATGTTGTTCAAAGGGACTGTTACATGTCATGACTCATATGTGAAAGCTGGTGTTGGTTTATTCTGAGCCCAGGGAACAGCATGTTGCTATGTACATTTAAAAAATCTACACATAAGAAGCTGCTGTTAAAATGTTCTATAACTTATTAGTCAAGTCAACATTAAACACTTCAGTGTTAATTAGGATCTGTTTTATTTAGCAACATGCTCTGCAACAAACCAGTTCCGATCTGTGAGTGCCACTTTCGTGTGCTTAGAACCCTGCATTTTTAGGTTTTCTTTGAAGTTGTGAAACTGAAAATTATACCTTGTTTTAACTCATCTAGCTTTTTGTGGTGTTCTTTCTGGCAGGACCTTCTTCTGAGGACCATTCACCTGGTGTGTTTAAACAACAAGAACACTGACAAGAATTTATATTAATGTCAAAATGTTAAATTGTTAAATTGTAGTTTTTAAATGACATGAACCCATCTTTCATTGAGTTTAATAGCTTTTGTAAATCTAATAAAAGATTTTTTTTCTGTGAACTTTGGTTAATCTGCCAGTTTTATTTAAACTACTAGAGGCTTGCAAAGATGTTACGGTTTTAAATAATTAATGAGAGAGAAATAATGGCTAATGACAATGAAAATGGGGTTGTTATTTCCTAAGTCTTCTGCAGGGGGCAGTAGCAGTTGATAAATTACCTCATCAAAAGGACAACCTGCTGATTGGTCCTTAAAGTTACAAAAAGACTTCAAATAAAGTAAACCTTTTTATTAGCAAAACACAAAGACTTTTTAATGTGGCCCTTAATACCATAAACTTTATCTTAAAAATGTAACTTTATTCCTTGAATAGGACTCAATCAGGACTAACTCATTGTTAGTTCCACTTTCCATATAAATGCACTTTGTCCTTCTACAATTACAGACTGTAGTCCATTTTTTCTGGCTATGGTAGCACTGCATGATAATTATTGGCAATTGTTTGGTTAAAGGTTGGAAAAATGCCCAGGACAGCATCATTGTTATAGGATAGGCTCAAAGATACAGTAATTATGAGTAGGCAAGTTTTAATTAAGCTAATTTGGCTTGATGTTTTTAAATATAGAACAATTTTAGCTAAGCATGTATTTTGAAGTATCACTTTTTAATTATTATATTTTACAATTATTGAAGATCATTTTAATTTATGTCTCTGACACATTTATGGACTCACCTGAATATCAGGTTAATAAAACCATTATTCATATTTGATATAACAGGCCTGTATCCACATGTACCTGCGTTTCAAGTTACAAAGTTTCCATTACCTTTATTCTACAGAGCCTTCAGATGCAAATTTACTACAGTTTAATCACATGTGCAGGTACCAGTAAATAACGAGTGTTCAGCGGAGCATCTGAATCTGACTTTTGTTTTGTTGTTATGTCGTTGTTATGTCGTTGTTATGTCGTTCAGTGACAGCAAATGTAATTGGCTGCCTCATTTTCAGCACCATGGTTAGATCCCGCATGAGCAAGCATTGAGCAGATGGCGGTGGAACTCTGCTGCTTATTCATCATCAGCTCTGCTGCTCAGCCTGGCGGATGAAGGATCGAATCTGCAGCAGCTCTTTGGACAGGAGACTGTGCCACAGCTTTCTCAGCTTTAAATCCGACCCGGAATCCAAGTGGATTGGCTGAAGAATAATGGGTTTCCGATACAGACCGGTATGCATGCTGTACTTCACAACAGTAGATAAGCTGATAGGTTTAATATTAAAGTTAATGTTACTGTCAGCTAAAAGTGTCAACCCAGTGTTTAGGAAAAAAGCTACCACATTGTTAATGTTGCCAAATAGTTAATAATAGTCTTACTAAGATTCATTTGTTATTTACTTAAGGCAATGCAAAGCAAAATGGGCTAGTAGACTTCTAATTTATTCAATATATTTTACATAAAGAATGGATGGATTTAAACTTAAAAGTTAAGGTTGTAACTTGAGAAAATTGTATGGTAAATATCCATATAATCTACAACAATAAAAACAATCTCATGGGTGCCAACAACCGAAACAAATCTGACCATGCTAGATGTAAAGTTGTTAGAAACTGGTGGAGAGAATAGATTAAAAAAGGATAAAGAATTTACAAAAAGCCCTTAAAGCAATCACATTATTGAGAAGGCAAAAAAAAAAATATTTTTTGTCTTCATAAGTCCCACTAGCAGCTTTCACTATTCTAGAAAATCATTACACACACCTCCAAACTTCTAAATTATTTTGCATGTCTGTGGGGTTTTTTATGCGTTAATCCAGGTCCAGCCTTTGGTGGCTCAAACACGGGACCTTCTTATTTTAAGGCAATAGAATTACCTATTGCATGACCTATTGCCATATTTAAATATTAACATCACTGATAACACTGACACTGGGGAGTTTGCATTAACAATGACTTTTAAATATAGTCCACTTTACGACTAAGAGCATTCATTTACAAAACCTGAGTTTGTGGTATTTTATATATCAGAGGGGGCAGTGGTGCATATGGCATCAAATGAATGACTGTTTTTGTCTCCATGCTACATCAGTAATGCTTTTTCTTCTCCTCCTCAAATTACACATTTTCAGACGTGTAAGAGTGAAATAAAACAGAGGGCAGAAAACTGCAAACAAGATAAACAGCAACATAGATTTAAAAAGAAAGATAACTTTATCTGATCTCTGTGTTTATTACAGCCATCACTCTGAAACCCAAATGGCGTCTGCAGAACAATCCATTTTACACTGCAATCACAAGCATAGCTTTTAACACATTTCCATCTCAGACTTCACAATAGATGTTTTTTTTTTGTGCTCACATTTCATGTGTGAACTAAAGTGTGTGCTTAGTGAGAAGTGTTTGCATAGTGAGCAATTTCCTGGCTTGTCTGTAGCTGCTTTCATTCATGTCAAATAAGGGGTTATCTACAGAAAAGACTTTAATTACAGTTTAGCATTTTAAAATAACAGTATATAAAACAAAACAGATATTTTACAAATTTAGTATGTTATATGTTTATGTTTCACTATGCAAAAGCTACTCAAGCCTCTATTTTTACTTTCCTAAAAGCTGGACAGTTATGGAACTACCTTATGCCACCCCTTGTCAGGGAGCCTGTAGAACCATGTGTGGTATTTAAATGTGAATGCCAAGCTGGTGCCGAGGAAAATATGTATCTATCCAATTAATGATTAAAATCTATAAAAATAAACTTAAGTGACACTAAATGTTTCATAGTTTGCACAATATTAACATTATGTACATTTGCTCATAAATATTTTCGGTTATTAAGGTGTTCATATTGAGACTTTACCCATGTTGACGGTTTTGATCTTTATTTTTAGGGTTCTGGCTGCCCTAGTTCCACAGCTATTTAATGCTTCTGTTGCCCTGTGGGATTTATGTAATACACAATTTAATCACACAAATGGAGGATTTCTGAAAATAAAAAAAATTCCAATCAGTCTGACGGTCATGTTTGATTCATCATGCTTGATTCATGACACGTTCCTTGGCATGATGTGTGAACCGTTTTCTGATGCTCCTGCTGATGCATACTTCCTCTCCCTCCCCCTCTCTTACTGTGAGCCCCTTGCTCTCGCTCTCTTTTTGCATCACTCGCTCTCTCTCTCTTTTACTCCATAATCGTGCTCTCTCTCTCTCTCTCTCCCACTCCCTCCTTCTTTCTAACCAGTCCTCCTCTTTGTCATGCAGACACACACAGATGCACACACACACAGAGGGGCAGATATCCTTGCACAAGGTCAGCTTTGATCGTTTATTAACAGGATACGAGACCGCAGGTTGCAGCTTAGTGTATTTCCACATGTGTACTTGCATATTTTTATTTTTAGAGCAAAGAGGCTCCATTTTGCCTATTTTTTAAAAGGATGTCTCTGAAGCTCTCTGATGCCGGTGGAATCCGAAGCAGGCATTCCTCAGTGAGCAAGTACCTGCTTAGCAAAAAAGGTTTACAGGCAGGACTGGAACTTGGACCTTTTCCTTCTGTTTGCTCTCCACCTGCAGCAAGAATGTAACTCTTCCAGGGGAAAAACTGTGAGATCTCTTCAGCTTCTCTCCATTCTTTCCTCCCCCTCACCCTCTGTCTCCTTTTTTCACTTTGCTGCTCTAGAAGAGCCCTGGATCCACCATGTCCTTGTCCTTCTGTGGAAACGAGAACAACTCTGTTGCCTACAATGTGGACCATGGAGTGCTCAATAATGGATGCTTTCTGGATGCCCTCACACTGGTACCTCATGTCTTCCTGCTCTTCATCACTTTCCCCATTCTTTTCATTGGTAAGTCTCTCACCGTCAAACATATCACTTTTCCTCCATATTGTTTCCACAGCTGTACAATGCATTTAAGTATTAAAAGAAGACTATAATAATTAATTTGAAAATAGATTTTTTAATCATGTTATTTACATAGTAAATGTACAGTGGCACCTTTAACTCATTTTTGGTATTTTTAATACCAATGCATTAATAACACAATTGCCACAATTGCTCAAATGGGAAAATAATACAGTAAATAATCCCAAAACATTTATCAATACAAACAATCAGGGAAACATGTCTTGACAGAGCCACAGCCAACAGGAGATTCATTTATTTGCTGTGAGACGAGTCATTTACTGTCACTTGTTACATGTCATCTACAGGTGAAAACTGCTGCATGAGAGAATTTTTTTTTTTTTTCAATTTGAGGGAAAGCATTCCAAATTTATCTGAAATAGTTCACAGGTTTATTCCTGTATGCTTGTGATGGATCATTATCTGTACATCTCCACTTTGAGGTTAATAATAAAAGTAAAGACACACTGTGTACAACCTTAACTGGTTCACACTGGTGAGAATGTATTTCTTAAATAACGCTAAAACATGTGACCTCAACAGAGAAATTTATAGGACAGACATTCTAGGCATAGCTATGTGGAATTATATTACAGTCTGGGACCAAGCAATAATGATCATCTATATTTAACATGGTCACATTGTGGTCATGATAAGCTTTCTATACTAATTCATTACAATATTTTAAAATATGTATTAAACCCCAAGAACAAATTTAGTTTAATCGGTGTGAGAAAAAATTATTGGTGACAAGAAAAAAAAAACAGGAACTGTGAAAAGACAAACTAGAGTTAGAGGTAGTGTGTCACTCTTAACTTTTTAACTGGCCGCACTCCCAGCTTTCAAATTAGCACATTGTAATTGGTAGATAATTTGGCATTAGGGTAAAACTCTGACACTTCCAAGCTGTCCAGCAGTCAAAACACATCTAGGTATTCAGGTATGTTATTCAAGGATAAATCTGGATGCAATAAAGCAAAGCAACAAGCAGCTGTTATACTGAAGTAACATTATACAGTTAAACATGACCTGATCTATATGTTAGAATGTTTGAAACAAAAAGTGTGTGTGTGTGTGTGTGTGTGTGTGTGTGTGTGTCTGTTTCTATTTGTAGGGTGGGGTAGCCAAAGCTCCAAGGTACACATCCATCACAGTACTTGGCTACATTTTCCTGGACATAACCTGCGTTGGATCCTCACCTTCATCCTCCTCTTCGTGCTGGTGTGTGAGATTGCAGAGGGCATCGTGTCTGATGGGTGGGTTTGAGCAGATCTTGAAAGCGAGCTTTCATCTTCAAGGATTTGTTTTACAATATTATCTTGAACCCAGTGCACAGCAATTATTGACATTTAGTCCATTTAGACTTACAAACTCAAACACATGCGACTCTCCAATGGGCTCAAGCCAAATCAATTGAGCTGAAGCTCATTAACACCGTTCTGTTTTTCCTCAGCTTTAGTGGAGGTGACAATCCATTTTTAAAATTAATACTCAAGGTACAGTTGCTAGAATTAGTATTATTATACAGATCAAAACATGAAGTAGCAAGCCATTAATAACCTGCTTCTAAAAATAGAATCGGTCTGATTAATCTCACCGTTGTGGAGTGTTCAGGATATCTTACTGAGAGACAATTGAAAAGTCAGTTTTCAGCAAAATAAATGTATCTAAAATGGAGTTTTGTTACATAATTTGAATTATGTTGGTATAGTTTAAATGAAGAACAATACTTGACATAATCTTTTTTATATTTACATGAGAAATGTTTTTTTTTTTCTTTTCTTTTTTAAACAAATATAGTTTAATGTTTAATTTTCACTTTATATTTCTGTCCTCTGTCCATCAGATTCACACAGTCATTACATCTGCATCTCTACATGCCTGCATGTCTGGCTTTCATGGCTGCTATCACCTCTATAATCTACTACCACAACATAGAGACCTCCAACTTCCCCAAGCTGCTGCTAAGTACAAGATCTTTTCATGTTACAGTTGCATATTATGTTCTTAATAAGTTAATGGCACAGTGGTTACTATTTCTGCCTTGCTCCGGGGGTTGATTTCTGGGTGGTATTACTGGGTGTATTTCCAAATAGCAATAATAGTTGGCTGTTCTCGTTTGTTGCTTTAAAGATCTGTAGAAAATAATTCTTTTTTGCTCCAGTGTAAATATTATAACCCTAACATTTGATCATAACAATTATTAAGGCATTTTAGAATTTGTTATTTTAATATCATTGATCTAATTTTACAGCTAAAAGGTCCTTGTTATTTAACTTTAGTGTAAGGTTATTATTTTGCACAATGCCAAGCCTTTCTCTTTTCATTATTGAATATCTTTCTTGGTGTCTTTCTACTTTCTTCTTGAAAGTAGAATGAGGTTTTATCTCACAGACCTTGAGATTTCCATTTGTAAGGAAACAGAGTGTAGTGCAGGCTTTATACTGCACCTAGGTTTATTATCCTGAAATCTTACATCCTGTGAAACTGTTGTGTTCAGTGTTAGCACTCATGGTGAGGATGGACTGTAATCCATTGTATGACTTTATTTACAGCTTTGCTCATTTATTGGATTCTGGCATTCCTCACTAAGACCATTAAATTTGCAAAATACACAGAGCACAGCATCGGTATGAGACAGCTGCGTTACTGCCTGACTGGCCTGCTCGTCCTGCTCTATGGACTTTTACTTGCTGTGGAGGTCAATGTCATACTAGGAAGAGTAAGTGCTGTTGTCTGTTTGTATACTTTTATGTTATATTTCAATTACTTAACATGTGTTTTTAAGTTTTTTGTATCTGGTATTTGGTATTAGTTCAACTGACATAAACGTGGAAGAAAATGTGTCACAGATATGTGGAAAACATGCAAAGTACACACGGAAAAAACCCTGGTCTCTCACCTTCAAATAAACCCAGTGACTTCTTGCTGTTAAGCAGCAGTGCTAAGCACTGCACCACCATGCCGACCTTGCACTTACTGATGTGGCTGTAATTAGAGGATGTCAGTAGCAATTGCAGTTGTAAATTACAGTAGTTATGTAAATGAATGTTTAGGCTTGTATTTGGCCATCTTAATAAAATTGGATTACTCACCAAAATCTCAATCATAATCTTATATGAAAGACCTCCAAAATATCTGTGTAACTATTATGCATGAGAAGTTAGTACTTGTACAATCCATAGAAGCTAGATTAATAAGAAGCAAATATTTATATGACCAGTCCAGTGTCCAGCTGGTTAGAGGTTTTATGGTCATCCGCCAATATCAATCTGCTTTATTTAGACTGCTGATAATGAATGAAAGTAGAGTGTGTAATGATGTATCTGTGGTTTTTACTTAGCAGTACTTTTCCTGTTCTGGTTTCTTTTATGTCTCTGTGTTTCTGGTTTTAATATACAAACCATTGCTATTTTCTATTTTTATTATTTAAAAAAGACGCTGTCATCTGTTTTATTTCATTCTCATACAGTTTAGTGTGGAGATGTTAGGTTTTAACATAATATTTATTATATTGTCATAGCCACAATCAGACCCTGATTTATTCTGCTTTTTATCATATGTTTAAATCATCATAAAGTTTCATCATTATGTGCAAGAACGGAATTACTGTTTCATCTGATTAAAGAGATATCTACATTTGTTTTTGTTTATTATTTCGAAATATCCAAATGTCTTACCCATGTCACCTGTTGATCTGGACCTGTGGTCATCTTTGTCTCTGTGCAGCGCTATGTGTGTTTTGCCCACCCTACTGAGGTAAAACCACCTGAGGACCTACAGGATCTGGGTGTACGTTTCCTTCAGCCATTTGTTAACCTGTTGTCCAAAAGCACATACTGGTGGATGAACACTTTTATCACAACGGCCCATCGACGACCCATTGACCTGAAAGTTATTGGCAAGCTGCCTATAGCCATGAGGGCACTTACAAATTATCTGAAACTACGCAAGGCTTTTGAAGCTCAAAAGGTACCAGAACCATTTTATTCCCTTTATGCACAATAACAAGATAATCATACGTCACTACTTAGTAATCTTTAAAAAAATTTAATTCTCTAAAAAGAATGCTTTTTGAAGAATGCTTTTTGAAGAATGCTTTTTGATGCTGTTTTATTTAGATTTTTTTTATTATGCATGCATTGATGTATTAATTGTATAAAACCTGTGGTTTGGATATTATGACAACATCAAGATTTATTAAAGGGTTTAAACATTTATTAAAAGGCAATATTTCTAGCTGGTCCTCCATCACTATGACTGGGCTAAAAGCCACTGATTTTTCATTCGTACACTGAGCACAGGCTGTTCTTTGGTGTATTTATCATCTACCAAAGCTTGGTCTTATTTCAGAGGATCAAGGTTGCATGCTTTTCAACTAGACACTGTGACACCTTGACCTTTAATGGGGTCAAAGCACGCTGTCATTCTTTCATCATGAAAAATGAGACAGACTACGTGTCTAGATGGTGTGGATATGGTTATGAGTTGGTGTGTATGTGCTGTGGGAGAATCCTGTAATGGCAGTCATGTCTGGTTGCAATCACTTTCCTTTCCACACAAATTCAATTCACTGTAATAATGATACACATATAATAATTAAACACCCTGAATAATCTTGCAATTGTTCAGTTGTCATTCAGTTGAAATTGATTTAACCAAAGTAATAATTAATATTGAACCCAGCAAATGAAAACAGCCAATCAGAGCAAGATGTTTTAGCTATAATTATTTTTTAGGTAAGATTTATATGAATTTCTTTATTATTGTTTACATGGGATTATTATAGTATGCCCGAAAACAAAAGGATCAGAGACATGTTGTGTCAGACTTAAAACACAATTTAATTTATATTGTTCAGCAATTGGTTGGCTTGTGGAATAGTCTCAAAATCATTTTTTGTTTGTTTTTCCTAAAGAGACCTGATGGCCTGCAGCCTCATGGCCCTCAGTGGATCTGGAGGGCTTTACGTGAGGCGTTTGGAAAGCCCTTAATCCTAAGCATCACTTTCCGTTTTATGGCTGACCTACTGGGTTTTGTAGGACCATTGTGCATTTCAGGCATCGTGCACCACATCAGCAGGAAGAACCATACCATACAGCAACCTGTAAGTACTGTCTACAGACGCTACCAACCTGCCCCACCCCCACTAAAAAGAGCACTACAATGTGTCAGTCAGTGCACTGTGGACAACCACCTTTCAAATCAGATCGTATTATTGTGGTTGTGATTTATTCAATGAATTTTATAAATGTTATAAAATATACACCACAGTTTACAGTTCTTTTAACCTGTGTGGTCAGTCCATGTTACTGTATAATTGAATTTGATCCTTAATTTATAATAAGCACATAAATATTGCTTTAACTTCCATTCAACTTGATTATTCCTGTGTACTGCAGTTTTACTGATTAGCCTCTTCTTACCGAAAAACATTAATTATCGTTTTGCTGATTGTCCTGAGGCTGACAAGGGCGAGCATCCCTGCTTTAAGGAAATCTTGAGTCTGATTAGATTGCTGTCCTCATAGATATTATCTCATATATGTCTGTAGCCTGCTGTGGTTCTGCACATAACATTTTCTTGTGCTAAATTGTCAGGATGGTCTCGTTCGTCATCGGTAAATATTTATAGGATAACCAGAACACTGACTGGCTCTCAAATTTCTCTTCTTGTTCATGTATCAGATGTAATAAAATGATCCGCTTAACGTGTCACAGATGACTTTCAAAGTCACAGCAAAATCGTCGTGTCCTGCACTAACACACTGGATGCTTAGGCTGCTGCTACTGATGCTGCTACTGATGATGTTGATTATTATTATTATTTCTTTTTTTTATTATGTACTAATGATATGTTTTGTTTTTTTATTTTTTTTTATTTTAGTGCCAAATGTAATGTTTTTATCTTCCAATACGTTACAGATATGCAGCCCTAATGTTCCTGTCACTAATATTCTATTTGTTCAAAGGGATGGAAAGATAGATTTAATTATTTAAACCTGTATTACCTTTGTTCCTATTGTCTTTCATTTGTATTCTTCCCCTCACTCTGAAATCACCTTAACCTCAGTTAATATTAGCTCTCTCTTCTTCCTTTTCCCTTGATTGATTATGGCTGCAGCAGTTGTTTCCTATTGTAATCGTATTATTTACTCAGTCTTTCTCAGTAAAGAGGCAAAATTCCTTCCACGTTTTCACACTAAGAAAAAAATGCTTTAGATGGTAATAGCTTTCCCTAAGGGAAAATGTAATTAGGTTTACTGACCTGTCCACAGGGGTGGGGTGGTTAGCACGTTTACCTCTCAGAAACAAGGTCCAAGTGTGAAACAAGGTGCTTTTTGTGTGAACTTTGCGTGAATAAAAAGGTTTAGGTTTATATTTACACAATATAAATAAATGCTGATAGTAAAATAGCTTAAAGGTTTAAAACAGATATGAATATGTGGAAGACTGGCAGTTTGTAACACATGATGTTTTTTCACATTTTATCTTTTAAAAGCTGGGGGTTAGACCTTATCACCTATGTGACCCTGGTCAGAATGAAAAATGTTGTGTAATTAGCCAAAGTGTGACCAATATATAAGACTGATTTCCAGCTTAGAGTGTCCTGTGCTAGGCTTTTTGCTGCGTGTAGTTCCATACAGTCTTAGTAGCTTCAGGCCACTGGGGGATACAAAGATTTATGACCAATAGTACATACTTGAAAACTTGCTGAATGTGGTTTTGTTCCAGCTGCTCCTAATGAAATGACCCTGAAACACAGATAATATCAGATTAAGGGCACTGGTACACAGGCACTGTGTTTAATCTAAAGATTTATTTGTCTGCTTCTCTTTCAGTCACACCTGCTGGGAATCTATTTCATCTCATCACAGGAATTTCTGGCTAATGCCTACGTCCTGGCTGTATTGCTGTTTTTTGCTCTGTTACTACAAAGGACATTTCTACAGGCATCCTACTATGCAGCCATTCAGACTGGCATCAATTTAAGAGGAGCAATCCAGGTGTAAAACAGTTTCTGTATATAGAACATGGAGCATTAATATTTCTATATATGTGTATGTGTGTGTATATGTGTTTGTGAGTGTATACATTCATTAATATTTTAATTTTAATTGTTAAATTATAGAACTATTTTTGAAATCAGTTTTCTTGGATTTAACTTTTTGTCCTTTGTCTTTTGACAGACAAAGATCTATAATAAAATAATGCGCCTATGTACCTCCAACATGTCTATGGGGGACATGACAGTGGGCCAGATCTGTAACCTTGTTGCCATAGACACCAACCAGCTGATGTGGTTCTTCTTTCTGTGTCCCAACCTGTGGGCCATGCCAGTACAGGTAGAAATGTCAGATCAAGCTTAGGTCAAATACAAAATGAACCTTGACATGGTGTAATTTTCATTATTAATGCATTACTGTTTCTGATTGACAGACCCTGTAAAGAATTTTCTTTTTTTTGTTTTGTTTAAAATAGATATTTTTATATTCTATAGTATATTGTATATAATAACACAAAGAGGTTTTCACAAGATATCAAATTTAAAAATAGCCTTGTACACATGTATCAGCGAAATATTACACTCAGCTGATGGAAAATGATTGCTCCCAAATATACACTAGTGTATTACCCTATTAGATTTCTACTGAGTTTACCAGATGCTCATAGCTTAGACATCGGTGTTTCCTCTGTACTACTTCTGTGTATTTTATTCATTTGCAAAATTAGATTTGTTTTACCTGGGGAGTGTTTGATGCATTTGAAGTGGAATATTTAGTTGAAATCAAATTCTGATGCATTCTTACTGCTTCTTTTCCCAGATTACTATGCTCATTATAATATTAATAAATTGTTCCTACAGCTTCTGGACTAGGCAGGCCCTCATTGGAGTGCATTATCAAGGAACCACTTAACTCGGTCCACCATTTGGGCTATTGGCATCTACTTTATTTTTTATTTGAAAGGCCCAGATGTACAGATGAATTAATACTCAGATATAATTTAGTGTTCTGTTTCAGCAATCCCTGGTACTTTTGTTCTTTTGAGGGTTTTGAGAGGTGTATGTTAGAGTGTGGGGGGGGGGGGGGGGGGGGGGGGGGGGGGGGGGGGGGGGGGGGGGGGGGGGGGGGGGGGGGGGGGGGGGGGGGGGGGGGGGGGGGGGGGGGGGGGGGGGGCTGGGCACACACTCACTCACTCAAGCACACTCTATATGGGGCAATTTTTTGCCCCATTACTATTTAAAATTTAAATAGTAATAGGCATATCACTTTAGTCTTGTGCTTATGGTATATGCAAAAAACTAAAATACCAATTTTAACCCTCGTTGCAAAATAACCAGATGTTTACAGAAAAACACTGTAGTGACAATGTTCATCAAAAATGTTAGATGGTAGGCTTTTAAATACATGTTAATGGTTGTAAGACAGAAACTATTAATGCTTTGAATAATGTATATGTCTTTATCTTGTATGTTAAATACTGTGAAAAAAATGTCATCACAAATATCAGTTTGTTCTATTTTAGATCATAGTTGGTGTGATACTGCTTTACTACCTACTGGGAATGAGTGCCTTGATTGGGGCCACTGTCATTGCCCTTCTTGCCCCTGTGCAATACTTTGTGGCCACCAAATTGTCCCAAGCTCAAAAAAGTACTTTGGTATGTTTTGTCCTCTTATACCTTTTCCTTTATCGTGCTGTTCAAAAGATACACAAAAAACAGACTACATATACAACATAAACAGATAATAGGGATCCTACAGCTTTAAGTGTACCAAATATAGATTCCCGAAAGTGGGACAATATATACAAATGCATTTAAACGGAGCTAATTATGTAAATCTTAGTGCATGAGCAGTGTGATATTTGTCCAGAATAAATGACTTTCTCAAATCTTATTCCACTACACTGTAGGTTAATCACATTTAAATGCAACAGTAAGACACTTCCAGCGTTATTTCTCATTTTATAGATTACGGGTTTAATTTAGTATTATAATGTAGGTTTTAAATACTTTTCATTGTAAACTGGTAATTTTTGTGGGAGCATGTAGAAAGGGGATTTAATGAGAAGTACAAGAACAATACAGGCTTAAATGCAAAAGATGATCTCATGTACTCAGCATTACTTTAACCCTTTAATATTGTTTCTGCAGGAATACTCCAATGAGCGTTTAAAGAAAACCAATGAGTTATTGCGTGGTATCAAGTTGCTAAAGCTTTACTCCTGGGAACATATCTTCTGTTCCAGTGTGGAAGAGACCAGAGGAAAAGAGCTCAACAGCCTACAGGCTTTTGCTCTCTTCACATCTGTCTCTAGTAAGTAATAGCTGGTCCATTGTAAATATTTTTAATGTAACAATGAACAAAAAATGAAAAATAAGTTACTCTTATGCAAAGGTTTCTCAATAACTAAACCTTTTATGTTATTTTTGTAGTATTTATGAATGCCGCTATTCCAATTGCAGCAGTTCTCACTGTAAGTACAACTCTCTGGTAAGTGCTAAACACTGGTGTGAAATGTCTATAGGCTTGATCTTTAAAGAAGTGCATTTGCTGTCAAAAACACAAACCTCTGATCAGTCAATGGTCTCATGTGATCTGTATGTGTGTGGGCAATTCTCCCAGACGTTTGTGGTCCATGTGCACCTGTCCGATGATGCAGATCTGTCCCCAGCTGTAGCGTTCGCCTCACTCTCCCTTTTCCACATCCTGGTCACACCTCTCTTTCTCCTGTCCAGTGTGGTTCGCTCCACAGTCAAAGCCCTTGTCAGGTTTGTCACACATGTAAATCATTAAGACATCCAAGGATTTAGTTTGTGTTTAAAACACATCATTTACAATTTAAAGTGTTAACACCATAACAGTGCAGAAGACCAATAGTCTATATACAAATGTAACTGAGATGTTATCCTCCTACTGCCCACCGAGCTGGCTGTAAATGCTAAAAATAGGGAACAATAAATACATCTTGTATATTAGGTAAATGTTATGTTTATGTCTATCTATGTTCCACTACAAGTTTTTAATCTCAGTATAAAAAACATTAAAGTACAGAAGGCTTATGACACTGAATTCACTGTCAACGAGATCCCAGTGCAGTTAAAAATAAATTTACTCGTTACTCTGTGTCATGGTCTAATAAATCATTTTAGTTCATTGGAACGGCAGTGCATAAATTACAGAGGTTTATGTCCAACGAGGTATATCTAAATATAGAACTACCAGTGGTTCAGGGTGGGTTGTCCAGTCAGTGATGTAAAACATGTCAGCTATATTTATAGCACATTCATTATAAAATAAGTAGTGGGTTAAAACTGATAATAAATGTAATGTTTACTGATATACATGTTTCCCTATCTTTCTGATTAAGAGTAGTTGGATAATCGTTCTCCTAAATCTAGTACTTTGTATCTCAGTGCTTCCAACACATGAATTATATATTGCACTTGCTGTTTTAGAAGAGATTAAACATGCGCTGTAACACCATTACTGACTTAATATGTAAACTCTCTGCCATTTATTAAAAAAGGTAATATTGGTAATTAGTAACTACATATCATTTATCATTTCATTCCATTTAAATGTTTTGTTTAGTGTCCAGAAGCTGAATGAATTCTTCACCAGTGATGAGATTGGGGAGGAACAGGAGTCCAAGTCCACTGTTCCAGTCATTTCCACTAACAATAGCAACTACCAGGCTTTGGTAATAACACATACAGTTTATTTTTCTCAGCCATAGATTTAGCAATGTTGCATAATCTCTTGCAACATCTTGTTTATTAATATTGGAATATTATACTTCGAATTTATACTGACTGTTAACATACATATTAACTGAATGCACGTGTGCATTAATTTTTTTGGTTATGTATACATTCTGTGCTTCAGCCTCTGATTAGTTTCTATGTGGTGACACATCCCACTACAATTCAGTGAATTGATTACTGCCTCTGAATAAGTGAATGAGCAAGCGAATGAGTGAGAGATTGATTGAGGCAGTGATCTTAGGTGAAAATGTGGAAGTGAATAGGTAATTAAATGTGCAACTGCATTCTCTTAACGTGTGTGAGCAACATATATTACATTTTGCCTTTTAGTACAAATGAATCCAGCAAATATTCTAACAGATTTAAATTAGATCGAATAAAAAAATTCAATACGACTAACGATATGACAAAAATATTAACTTTAATCTATCCGTGCATTGTTTCATGGTATTCATTTGTTTGTTTCTCTTTTAGCCACTAAAGGTTGTGAATCGTAAGCACCCAGTGCGTGAAGACTGGAAAACCTATGGACTACAGAGTGAATCATTTATAGAAACATCTGCTCTAGAAGACGATATCTGCATCAGGGTAATAAAAAACAATTGTTACTTTCGGGCACTTGGTAAGATACACCCAGAACATAGTGCCAATCCATTGCTGGGCACACACTCACTCACTCATACACACTATATGGGGCAATTTAGAAATGGGCAAATTAGAGCAGCTAATTTACCTTAAATACATCTTGTATATATTATTTTGGTTAAATAACATAGGTTATTCATACTTTTCCATATAGATTGTTTAATTTTATTTTTATAGTACTGGTATTGCACGTTGTGTATATCGTAACATGTTTTTAACGACAGCCAACTTATTTATCCAACATTGCTTTTCAATAATATTTAAACATACAATGACAGAAGAGACATTGGCCATCTGCCCAGAAATTAAATCCATGTTCTTCTTGCTGAATGGTGACAGGGCTACCCACTGCTCCACATTGCTGCCCCACCGAGTGACTTATTAGAAACATTATACTGGGGAGCTCGTCCCTTTAAAAGCAGTCTCATATGTTGCTGTGTTGTGCATATTTGAGTTACAGTAGCCTTTCTTTCAGAACTAGTCTGGTCATTAATTATTGATGTCGCTTGCCAACAAAATGCTTTAATTCATAAGAAACTGCTTCTAGCTCAGTTTTTTCTTGACTCCACTATTATAAGACTGGAGACTCTTGTACGTGGAAATGCATGGATGTTATCAATTATTCAAATACACAAACCAGCTTGTCATGCATCAATGAGTAAAAGTAAAGATAAAGATTGTGTGAAATCTTAAAATTTGTTTTGAAATCTTGGATTTTCTGACTTTGGCATGTGGCATTTTGTTGACAGATAACCAATGGATATTTCAGTTGGACTGATGGAGCACCTACACTCTCCAATGTAAATATAAAAATTCCATTTGGTGAGTCTGCAAAAGATGGAATTACAATTAAATAAATTAAAGGGTTAGGATTTGACTTCTGTAGTTGTATATCTCTATATTGTGGGTATGTGATTGTGTGTGTTGTCTGGATGTTTTCAACCAGGTCAGCTGACCATGATAGTGGGTCAGGTGGGCTGTGGGAAATCCTCTTTATTACTGGCTGCACTAGGGGAGATGCAGAAGATCTCTGGCACTGTCACATGGAACAGGTATATCTGTAATACATAATGCATAATAATGTTTATAATATAATTTAAGTATCATGTTATGTGCTAGCCAGTTTGTGTTACACATTGTCATTCCTTTAGTATTTTAACCCTTTAAACTGATCTTTAAATGAGTAATTAACTGACATTTGTCTTGGTTGAGAAAACTGAGATTTAAGAGCAGCTCAGTAGTGATAGAACAGGTAACGTCCTGTAGATTAAATCAGTAATTGAAAAGCCAGAATCGATAGTAGAGTCAGCATGTCAGATGCTAGAAAGCTCATTAAGTTGATGAGCATGTGCACAGAAAGCAAGTTAATTTAACATGTCCACTGAAAAACAGGGTTTATGATGTCGGTCTATGTGACATTATCTTAATTTATTACAGGTTTGTGCACATTTTTTATTATTTAATACTAAACAAAACACAACATGTATTTGTATAACATAGCATAATATAGCATCTGTTAGACAAACACATCAACTACAGCAGAATTACTAATTAAATATTAACATATTATGCATAGTTATCAATATTCTTAATTATAAACACGATTTAGTAAATGATAGAGATTAAAGACTGTAACAAAAATGTTTTTAATCTTACAGTTCTGGAAATATAAATTAGGAACATCTTGGGAATACACAACTATAATAATCACATCACATATAAATTAAGTCTGTTTTCGAAATATATTTTTAAATGATTATATATTTCTCTTTTCCATTGACATCATTTAACAGCAATCCATCATTGGATTCAGAATGTGATGAAAGGTATGTTTTTCTGATTGTATATATCTGTAATATATATATATATATATATATATATATATATATATATATATATATATATATATACTGTATATAGGCTGATTCTTTATTATTTTTAATTTAAATTATGTCTTCCTTATATTTTCCTTCCTTATATGTGGCCTAGAGTGGGTTTTATATGTAATATTCCCTCTGTGATTGGATTTTCTTGTCTTTAATAAACTCATTAAGCCTCATTTAGCTGTTCTTCACACTGAAGCCGAACACACTTCAGCTGCAATGTGTCGCACTGTAATGTGCATTCTCATTCTCATCCCCTTTCCTCTCAAATTACCCTGTTACCCAATAGCACAGCACTGAACATCCATTCAACATTTTCTTTGTAGACCATTTGTGTTCCCTAGTTGCCTGCGTTACCTGAGCAAAAAGAATGTTAACACTGGATGTGATGAGCTACAATGTGCACGTTTATTAATGATCTAATTTAATGTGTTCTCCATTGCAATATGCAATTATACATTAGTGAGATTCAGAGTCATTCCCCCATGTGCTGGTTAAGCCTCTCCAAACATTACCCAAACCTTCTTAAGTGCTGGACCAGCAGCTAGAGATGGATATATAATTTTACCTCTGGCTCATGACTTATGCACAATTAAAATATATTTATTTATTCAACTTTTTTTCAATACATTTATTATGTTTAAATGTCTATGCGTGTGCGCGTGTGCGCGTGTGCACGTGTGCACGTGTGCGCGTGTGCGTGTGTGTGTGTGTGTGCGCGTGTGTGCGTGTGTGTGTGTGTGTGTGTGTTTAGTCCAGATGCAGCCTGTGATGAAGAAATCAGGTGTGTACACACGTTTTGCAAGACAAACATAATACAATAAAAATATATATATTTAATCTTTTATTAATAGCACTTAATCACCAACACCATAAGAGTTAATAAGATCCTATAAGATATATTTAATCATAGTGGTTGTACAGTAGAGTACAGATACAGATTGTGTCTTTTGCTCATTCTTTTGGCAGAAAAAGAGGAGCTGTAGCATACGCTTCCCAGAAGCCCTGGCTGCTTAATGCCTCGCTTGTAGAGAACATCACCTTTGAGATGCCTCTCATCAAACAACGGTAAAAGCTTTATAAGTCCAGATGATTGTCTTTTAAGGCAATTTTGTAAGGTGACAAACACTTAGTACCACCTCAAAAAGCTACTATAAATGTAGACAGAATGACGCAATCCTCTTTATAACTACATTCAAATGTTTTTAAATGCTTGATTGCTGGAAGAATGTAAATAGAGAGCTTACTAATGTACTGCAGGGTGTAAAGCTTCAGATAAAGGATGCTTAGCCCTCTGAGACTAAGAACAAAATGGCTTTTAATTTTTTTTTATATATATAAATTGTAATAATAGGTCTCAGATGTCCTCTTTAAGGATCAGCAGGATTTAATGGAGTGGCATGTATTGCATTACAGTATGACCGAACACATGATGTCCAATGTAGTGGACAAAAATTAATTGCAAGGTCTTAGGAGGATAGCATGTGATCATTACAGATTAAGGTAAACATGGTATCACCTGTGTATACAGTTTGTTAAAACACTTATGTATTGCATAGCCATTTAACTTTGCCCTATATGCTTTAGGATCATTTTGTATTATTGATAACTGTAACTGATTGGGGATAGTGTACAGTATATAGTGTTTTTGATGATGTCAAGAATAAGAAAAAGACTGGGTTCATTGTACACAATATGTTTATTCAACTGTTTAAATATAGAAAGTCCATCATTTATCAGTCCTCCAAATCACTCAGATACACTGACTGCATAATGGACTTTCTTTCAAAAAGACATTATGTTTTTGTCGTCATCCTGTTGCCTTGGTGAGGTGAAGCAAAAAGAGAAGCACGTGTTTAGTGTACCCTTCCTTTAGTCTCATTGAGTATGACCTTCTGCCCACATACATTTTGTTTTTCAGTACAAGTCATTTCAAGTTCATTCATTCATTCATTATCTCCCGCTTATCCTCTATTAGGGTCGTGGTGGGGTTCCCCATGCCCATCCAGGGGAGAACGTCTCGGGCGCTGGGCAGATAGACCCAGGACAGGGCGCCAATCCATCGCTGGGCACACACTCACTCACACAGACACACTCTATAGGGGGTAATTTTGAGAATTCAATTAACTTGATCCATGTTTTTGGACTGTGGGAGGAAACCGGAGAACCCGGAGAAAACCCACGCAGACACGGGGAGAACATGGAAACTCCACCCAGATGGGGATTCGAACCGGGAATCCCTAGCGCTGAGAGGCGAACGTGCTAACCACTAAGCCACCGTGCCTCATTTCAAGTTCCTTTTTAAATTGCTTTGAGATATTAAAATGACTAATCACATCCACCCCCTCTTCTCCCCCACCTACCACATACTAACCTGGTCAGATGGAAATAAGTATTCTAAAGAAAAATTGGAATAATTATTTTAAACGTCTCTGTAATTATAGTTATTATTCTGGCATGATAAAAACACCATGTAAAGAAACATGTTTTTACCCAAAGGTCTATCTCAAAATAATAGTGCTCTTGTGCTCACTGTATTTCTTTAAAATTATCCCAAAAGCACAATATTTTTTTTAACTATTTGTATTTATCACTTCAAACTCAAAAGTTTAACTCATCAATTTCACATGTGTATAATATATTTTTTTATAATTTGTCACATTCAATCCATTGTGTGGCTAAAAACATAAAATCTGCAAATTTTACACTATAATCAATGTTTTTTCTAGAGCAATAACTAAGATAACTCCTGATTGTAATAAGGAAAATACAGTGTACTGTGATGCCAATGTGATGAGATCTTTTTGATACTTTATGTGTGTGCAGTTATAAAACAGTGATTGAAGCATGCTCCCTTCAGCCAGACATCGACATTCTGCCACAAGGAGACCAGACTGCGATTGGAGAAAGGGTTAGTCTGTGCTTTAGAGCTGATGTGTTCTTTATCTTCATACTTGACTCCTGCTCTTATTCTCAAATCCGTGTTTGATCAGTGCTCCACCACCACAGTATGCTGCAATCACTTGTAAAGTTTCTTAATATATACTTATTTTCTTCCAGGGTATTATTCTATCAGGTGGCCAAAGGCAGAGGATTGGTGTTGCCCGAGTCCTTTATCAGACCAACAATGTGGTCTTTTTGGTGAGTCAACTCATCCCACCAGCACTTACAGTACACTGTAAAGTCAGTCACTGTAAATACAATACTGATTGATATGGTTGGGAAACATTTTTTAAACAAAATGACATCACCTGAAAAATGTAAAGCTGGTTATGCAACTGAACTGAGATATTATTATTATTTGAATATTATAATATGCATTCTTTACTTAAGCTGATAGTTGTATTATAGGATGACCCATTCTCAGCACTGGATATCCATCTAAGTGATCACTTGATGCAGGAGGGTATTCTGAAACTGCTCAGAGAGGAAAAACGAACTGTTGTGCTGGTAACACACAAACTACAGTACCTTCCTCATGCAGACTGGGTAAGTTCAATTAAATTAAATATATACACAAATAATTAATAATTAAATATACAGACACACACACACACACACACACGCACGCATATATATATATATATATATATATATATATATATATATATATATATATATATATATATATATATATATATATATATATATATATGTGTGTGTGTGTGTGTGTGTATATATATATATATATATATATATATATATATATATATATATATATATATATATATATATATATATATATATATATATATATATATATATATATATATATAATTCAGTATAATGTAGATTTATATTGTTGTGGTAAAAAGGGAAAAATCTGTTTTTCTCAACTTGATTCACTTTTTTATAAATTACCACACTAATTGATTCTAACTAACGTGTGCCTGTTTACTGTGGCAGTGAATGACATGATGAATGGCATGTCCATATATTGATCTCACTCTCTACTTGAGAGTATTAATGCTAATGCCACCTTCCCAGCTTGAGCTTTGTATTTTACTTTCAATTTCAGTTTTCCATTTACTAAAAAGAAAGGAGAAGGGAAAAAATCGTCCATGTATCTTCATTAAAGGGTTTATTTAATGTATATTCTCATGCAACACTCTAAATGCCCCTTGTCCAGCTGCACAGTATATTGATTTTCTAGATAAAATTGAATCAACACATCCTCCTGCACATTGTAATGCACTAATACAATTTATTTAAGATAAGGAAAATGTGAAATGTACAGAAATAAAGGTAGTGTTACTATTTGTTAAGGGTTTTAAAGTGAAATTTAACAAATCCAGTCTTGTCATTGACAAAATTTAGGCAGGTTTGCATTAGTCTGTATTACGGACTGTCTAATTAACAGCAATATACTTATTGTTGACATCTGATTGTTAGATCATTGCAATGAAGGATGGAACAATACAAACAGAAGGTACTCTGAAGGACATCCAGAACTGTGAGCCGGAATTATTTGAGCAGTGGAAAGCTTTGATGCATCGTCAGGACAAAGAATTTGAAAAGGTAAGGCGCCTTTTTAGAAAAAAAAAAAAAAAAAAAAACCTACCTCTCTAGATTACCATACTATATAAATATATACTATGTTTATGTTATGTATATTAATTTAAAAAAAAACTTGTGAATTTCTTCATTCAGTTCAAATAAATACATGCATGTATTTGTTTGTGATAGGAAACTGTGGCTGAAAGCACCACTGCACTGGAAAGAAAGAACCTAAGGAGAGCCATGTACTCAAGAGAAGCGCTGAGGACTGAGGAGGAGGACGAGGGTAAGAATAGGCAGATCTCTGGGATGCCCTTGTCTATTAGATTCTAGGTTTAATTTTTGGCATAAATCCCTTCAGACTGAACTCTTGGCAAACGCATGCTGCACATTTACTCTCCTATTGTATTTAGTACTTTAGTAGGGCATTGATTGCAGAAATATCTAGTATGACAAATATAATGCTACTTAATATTTTTGTCACCTGGCAGCAGCAGGTTTGTTCAAGCAGCAATGTAAATAAATAAAGGGCTAAACTTTACATTAAACCTTTCATCTCTCAGGCTCATACAGCTCATACTGCAGCCTTTAAGTAAATGTTTTAAAATGTCAAATCCTTTTCCCAAGATATTGACTTTGGCTTCCAGCCTATTGGTCTGCAGTCAAGCCTGCATCTTCAAACTCTGTCCTCTGTTACTTTAGGGTTTATCTGTTGTGTTCTGCCCTCTGAAAGTGTATAATGATCTCTTTGACCTTACTCTGAATTAAGCTTGGCAGTTCATAGGTGACTGCTAGACACCTGGCATTAAGCCCAGCTACGAATCACTAACAGTAATCATGCCAAACATCAGTGTTTGTAAAAGTTTCTGTCATCATCTTTCCTCCAGAGAGGTTTTTTAATACGTCTGTCTTGATTATCTGCATGGTGTGATTAAATGGCTTAATTAAAAACCATCACTTTTAAGACTTTTATAAAACCAATAAACCATTAATATTAATATAGCATACTAATGTCATGTACATATTTACATATTTTACTCAATATTCTAAACAATTTTTTTGGAATGGCTTTTTTTTTTAATTGTTTCTTTGGATTGTTGATCTCAGAATGATTAAGTTCATTGCAATTAAGCACTGAAGGCACTGAATAGTTCCTTTCTAGTTTAATGGCTCCACATGGTTTAGTTCTATTTTAGATAATAAAATGGCTTTAAACTAATGCCAAGCCTTTTATGTTCTGTTGTCTTTGTGAGATGTTCGTCTGGAGTGTTATCACACTGTGCTGTCTGCTTCTGTCTGATAAATATTGCTGGCTCTTGTGGCCTTTGTGTCCTTGCAGCTCTGGGGATAGCACTCACTCCTGAAGCAGGTGTGGGTTGAAGTGCATGGTTGTGTAAATGTGAATTTAGCTCATATGAAGTCATGTGTGTTCTGTCCCTGTTCTCGACTGCATGGTCTTGTTCATGCAGAATTTCACTGCTTTCTTATCAAAACATACAGCATGACCATTAAATATTCTAAACTAGTTCTTACATTTTAGGCTTTGTCTGTATTAGTAGTTGATAGCTGTGTATCTATTTGTGTTATTATCTCTGACTCTCTCTTCTCTCGGCACCTACTGCTACTGGGCTGCTGCCTGCATTGCACTTAAAATTGCTGCATGAAGCTGGTTCTAAATTTAGATTTGGATAGTGACTAAAGGTGCTTTGAAGTCTTTTGTTGTTGACCTTTGTCATTTTTCAGAAAGTGATCAATTATCACTTAATTGTTTTACCATTTGTTTCAACCTGGAGCCTAATTTTTTTCTTTATGCATTTGATGTAAACAATTCAAAAGGAATTTTGTACTAACTCAGTCTGGGATTCGTACATAATCCTCATATACAAAAAAAAAGTATCTTAATCCTGGGCCTGCAGGTCCTCTATCCCACTTGGGTTAATGAATTTTCATCTTTTTTTTACACCCATTTTAACTTATTAATGGGCTGTTAATGAGCTAATCAGTTGATATCAGGGACAGGGTGTACCAAGTTAAATTTTTTGGTTGGGGTGAGTCCTTTTTGTGGAGTTTGCATGTTCTCCCTGTGCCTGACTGGGTTTTCTCCAGGCACTCATCCACATTCCGAAGACATGCTGATGGGTAAATTGGAGATAATAATATACCCATAATTGTATTTTTATACAATTATTAATATTTAACAGCTCACATTACCCGTTTTTACCCAGCATTACTCTATAATTTCATATACAGTTTTTGATCATATAGCTTCTTTTAGTTCTAACTGTCACACAGATGTAGAAAAGCAAGTATCATTTCATACTACTGACCCATATGGAAACAATGCGGGAAAGATGCTTTTCTGTCTTAGTACACAAAATTATGTAAATAAAGGCATAGCTGAATTGTTTGTTGTGGAAGAATTTGACAGTCCCACACAGAGTTCTGATCTCAACCAGATCAAATTTATTTACCTAACTTTGTCTACTGGGAAAGAAAAGTATCTCCTCGCATTGTTTCCATATGGGTCTGTAGTATGAAACGATGCTTGCATTTCTATACCTGTGTGACAGTTAGAACTAAATGAAACTCCTGAATTTGAGTATGAGGTGTGTCTAAGTATTTTCATAAAGATTTTGATCATAACCTTTATAAGAAAGTACATTATAGACTAACACCCCGTAACAAGTTTTGTACAGTAATGTATATTATCTTGTAGATTTTTTTATATTGCATTGTGAAATTTGTCATTCACATGGATGTCTGTTTTATATGCAGTCATAAACAACTCACTGAACTGTTGAAAGGTACATGAAACTAAAATAATTTTCTACAGCAGTGAACAGAGTATGTTGATGCCCAGGGCCTGTACATTCTAGCAAAACATGCACCAGTGAGCAAATGCCATTTAGGAGAATATAACAAAAAAAAACACCTCTGGATGCTGTGAATTTCTGCTTTATTTATTTTACTTTTCAGCTCCATCATTTTCATTCTAGTCTTTTTTATCATAAGCCTGAATCTTTGTTATGCTGCATGTGGGACTTAGAGTGCAGTGAATCACTGAATGCTCCATTACTGACAGAGTGAGACTAATGCAGGTAATATAAGTGCTGAAGTAATTGCACATTTATTTCACATTATAATTAGCTCTATAACTTCTGAGAAGAAACAGTGACCGTTGCAGAAATTCCATTTCATCAGTGGTCACTGTTTGTGAAGCTGCGTATCGATGCTTTTTACACAAGCCCCTTCATCTTCAAACAAACATAGTCATTATGGTCAGCCTGTCTCTTCCCTCACATGATTGTATATGCCTGCAGAGGAGTCTGTGGAAAGTGATGATGAGGACAACCTGCTGCAAGCATTGAGGCACAGAGCCACCATTCCATGGCGTTCATGTGGGAAATACCTCAGTTCAGCTGGCCTCCTGCTGCTGCCGTTGCTGTTGCTCTCTCAGCTTCTTAAACATTCGTTTATGGTGGCAATTGATGTCTGGCTTGCTCACTGGACGTCTGATGTCATCCACGCAAAAAGCAGCGCCCTCCTGCACAACTGCACATCAGTACAGGTTAGACACTTATTGATAAACAGATTTATCATACAACACCAGTAGATAAATAAGTAAATAAAAATATTAAATAATATATAATTACTGTACTGTTCTAATTGACCTTATGGCGGTGCAATGGATAGTGGTGTCACTCCATGGCAAAAAGTTTACCTTGCTGAGTGCATTAAAACTCAGTATAGTGTACTAACAAGTTTAACTAAGTTTCTTGTCGATATGTAAAAACATAATAAGCTTATTAACATCCATTCTCTTAAATAATTTCAAGGTCTATTTTTTTATCAGTATTGTACACCTGATATCATAATGTTTTCACTAAGTACTATGGTCGGTCATTCTTAACCTCCCTTAACCTCCAAATTGATCATCAATATCCTTTGAAGATGTAATGATATGCCTTTGCAAATATTTAGAAGCTGTAATGTTACTGACACATTACAGGAAGTGTTTCTCTGATGAGCACACATTATAAATACAGCAGGTGTGCGGGGTTATATGACCTGATTAGTGAACATTCCAGTGTGTCAGCTGAACTCTGTGAAAAGCGTGTGATAAAGCCAGACACTTGATCCCACATCTGAACTGTTCTAAATGTGCAGATATGTAAAGTATTAGGTACGTCCACAAACTAACTTGATACTGTAAACTAAAAAGAATAAGAGAAAGAATAGTTTATTTCTGGAGTAGATTTAGATTTTAATTTTACATTCCTTAGTCCATAATACAACATAGTAGGGTGCAAACAGTTAATTTTTTTAATCACAGTTTTACCTTATGACTTCAAGATATATGCAGATGGATTTAAATTAAAGTGTGAACATAACAATAATGCACAGTATCATAAAACAAGGGGACAATTTGCATTATATATAAGCGCCAAGCCACACACACACACACACATATATATATATATATATATATATATATATATATATATATATATATATATATATATATATATATATCACTTTCAGTGTCAGCTTGTCTTTGAGGTAGATGATAATATTTTTGCAACAAACCCAGAAGCTAGGATAACTAAATGAGCTAATCATTCAGTGATAGTAGAATTTCAATAAAAGTTATTTATTTGAGCCTGTGGCTTGCTAATTTAATTATAATGATTTAAATTATAAAGAAGTCTACAAAAACACACAGCTACAGAAAAGACTATGTAAACTTTAGCTTTGTAATCTTTATTAGTATATTGATTTTCTGGGCTGTTTATTTCCCCACAGTATAATTAGTGTTAGAAGCTCAATCCTTAATGTAGTCAATATTTGGATTTCTCTGTTGGATTTCACTTTTCTTCACAAACTTGACTGTGGAGGTATCACTGTAAAGTTAGACTGAATTAATTTTCTACTTTTTTAATACAGCTGCTCCTGCAGTTTGTGCAGACTATGTTATTTTATTACCATACATGTTAAACCCTATATTAATGGTCATTGCATTGCATTGTGGGATTGTAAGTGATTAAGCAAATTGATAATATTTATGCATAGCTATACAGTGCTTTTAATATGTCTAAGGATGTGGGTTATATTCTTTATTTTTACATTTTCAAAGCCCGGCACTTATTGGGCAAATATTAAGGAAAATCATTAAACAGGTCACCAGTGCAGCAAAGTGATGCTTATGTTTTAATATTGATTTTATATAATATCTATATATTCATATCATTGCTTGCTGTTTAGTTTTGATTTTTGTGATTGAAAACATAATATGTGTGTGTTTGTATGTGTGGTGTTGAATACAGGACTGTGGATTCAGTCACTCATCATATCTGCTGGTGTTCAGTATGCTGTGCTGCCTGGGTATTATACTGTGCTTGGTCACGTCTGTTGCTGTTGAGTGGACTGGGCTACGTGTCGCAAAAGAACTACATAACAGTTTGCTTAATAACATCATACTTGCCCCCATGAGGTAAACAACCCTTCATTATTCCACTGCTGTGGTCTATTGTTCTGATGGCACTGCCTTTCACTGGAATGTTTAGAATAATGTTTGTGATGCACTATATGTGTATTTGTTAGTATATCCATGGTTTGAGTTAATACTTTTATGTCACTTAGACTTAAGAAGACACACCATTTCACATAATTAGGTCTCTGTAACCCATCTGTTTGGTGCCTGATGTGGCTCATCTGCTGGAGCTCAGGGCAGCAAACAATGTGTGTTCTATGGCAACAACAGAGAAGTTAGGGGTAATGAGGGGGAAACTGTGTGCTGTTTGCTGAAGGTGAAAAAGAGGTGCTGACTCTTTCACCTATCATTTTAGATGATTAACCCAAGACACCGTTTAGGTGGAATTATGGTCAGTGTTTCACAGTTGGCGAATAGTGGAATTGACTCTCCAATATCCTTTAAGTGAAATTATTCGATTATCAGTTTAATAATCATGCTAATACAGTTGATGGTTTACTGTTTAAGGAAGAAAAAAATCTATGTATTAAAATGACCTTTTGGTCTTTTTTAACTGTGCTCTTTTTTTATTCAGGTTGTTTGAAACGACTCCATTGGGAAGCATTCTGAATCGATTCTCAGCTGACATGAACACCATAGACCAGGTGATTTACTACACGAATATTATCTCAATTCAACACAAAGTTTGTTTGGTATTGGCCATGTTTTTAATACATTTTCATAAATAGATTTTCAAAACCAAATGCTGATCTATTTATTTTTTATAGTTAAATAATATATTATATATTGTTAGATATTCCCATTTTTTTATGTATATATTATGTATTTTATTATTATTTTTATTATGATTGGATGTTACATTCACTTCAGAGATTTATGGATGTGTGGTTAATACAAAGTTTCTCATTTTAAACATATATCCTTTCACATAAAATAATTTTTTCATAGTTTTGTCCTTTTTCTGAGATACCTTCAACCTCTTGTTCTTTCTCCCTGTCTTTTTAAGCTTATCCCAACTACTCTGGAGTGTTTGATGCGCTCCACACTGCTCTGTGTTTCAGCATTGGGTGTGATCTCATATGTCACGCCTGTCTTCCTCATCGCTCTCATTCCACTCACCGTGACCTGCTATTTCATCCAGAAATATTTCAGAGTGGCTTTTAAGTATGAGAATGTTCTTTTTGTTTGAAATTACAAAACATAATTAAACCATATAGCCTTAAAAACCTACCATAAAATTAAGTATTTTGTTTAAGCAAAACAATGAATCTGATATAGTATAAAATGTTTAGGGAGAAAATATGTCACTCCACCCAGATCTGGATTTAAATACCCAGCGCTGAAAAGTGAATGCACTATCAATAAATAAATGTTGATAAAAAATTAAAAACTGTTAGATGTATTAGTGTTCTGTGATTTTATGTATTTATATTTATCTAGAGATTTGCAGCAGCTTGAGGACAGTACCCAGCTTCCTTTACTTTCTCATTTCTCTGAGACGGTGGAGGGACTTACTACCATCCGGGCCTTCAGGTGGGAGACTTGTCCATTTGACTAAAGGACAAAGTATTATTATTTATATTATAAAATATTCATCTTATTTTTAAACACCTACACCTTTTACTTGATTTGCAAATGTAACGTATTAGTTGACAAACACCACATGGCAAGATAAGGACTAAAAACTAAATAAATTCACTTCTATTGTTCATGTACAGGAATTGTTGTGTGAAATAAATAATACTTTATTGTACAGGTATGAGGCCAGATTCCGTCAGAGGCTTCTGGAGTTTACTGATGCTAATAACGTCGCCTCTCTCTTCCTCACTGCTGCCAATCGTTGGCTGGAAGTTCGCATGGTACATTCACACATTCTCTGATTTTAATATCCACACACACACAATCACACAATAAGTATGAAATTACTATTATTGGATGGAAATATTTCACCCTCTAAATCCATGTTTCTTTCCTTTATTTTGGTATGTGTTTTTACTAGGAGTATATTGGGGCCTGTATTGTACTCATCGCTGCAGTGGCATCAATCACCAACTCTCTGTACAGTCAACTATCCACTGGTTTGGTGGGACTGGGTCTGACTTATGCGCTGATGGTATGACATCATATACAGATTTGTTCATTTCTAAAAAAAATTTTTTTTATAATAAAGTGTGTGTGTGTGTGTTTGTGTGTGTTTTTTTCAGGTGTCAAACTACTTGAACTGGATGGTGCGTAATCTGGCTGATATGGAGGTGCAATTAGGAGCAGTGAAGAGAATAAACAACCTGCTGAAGACTGAGCCAGAGAACTACGAGGGGTTGCTCTGTGAGTGAAAGACTTTGATATCACTTCTAACACTGACCCAATTCTTCAACACATTAAAAAAATTAAAAAAGCTTTTCATTTTCACTTCTAGTTGCAGTCTTGCCCTCAATAGTCTTCTTTCATACACTGGTTTCCCTTTAATGCACTTATCTTCTCATCAACTCCTCTGTCTTAATTTCCTCTTCCTTTTTTGTCACGCATTTTATTTCTGTCTTATTATTACATCTTTCGACATCGTTGTGCAGCTTCATCGCAGGTGCCTGAGGGCTGGCCACAGAAAGGTGAGATACAGATCCAGAACCTGAGCGTGAGGTACGACAGCACTCTGAAGCCAGTCCTAAAGCACGTCAATGCCCACATCAGATCAGGACAAAAGGTAGCAACACACATCACTACAGACATACGTACATAATCTTTATTCAAACATTATCACATGCAAGGTTAATCTGGTCCAATATAGACTCTGTGGTATCATGTTAATGTTGACTGTCTCTGGATGTTCTGGATAGATGACTTTGTGGCTTCTTTTCCAGGTTGGCATCTGTGGCAGGACAGGGAGTGGAAAGTCTTCATTCTCCTTAGCCTTCTTTCGCATGGTCGACGCATTTGAGGGTAAAAAACAACAGTGCCTGATATACTAAGCCTTTTTTTAATTAAGCATTTTGTACGTTTTTACAAACACATGGATCTCCTGTGCCTTTTTATTAACAGGACGCATTATCATAGATGATATTGATATAGCAAAGCTGCCTCTTCAGACTCTGCGAAGCCGTTTTTCCATCATACTCCAAGATCCGTTTCTCTTCAGTGGAACAATACGGTTACAAATATTTTTACCTTTTCTGTTTAGTTACTGTCTAAATTATCAGATGAGATCTTAAGAACCCAAGCCATGTTACACATCCCACATTGTGGGATTAAAAAAAAAAACAGCCTTTCATAGAGCTCTTTAAATAAAACAGCGTTTTTACTTAACACTTGAAATTTAAAAAAAAAAAAAGGCTTAAAAATAATTGTACCTTTTTTGATGTACTTATCTTAAAGGTTTATTTACTTTAGTCACACAATAACTAACATTGTATCAATTACAAAAACTTTTAGTTACAAAAACTACTTTGTGTAAGACTGTATGCAAATTTGTTTGTCTTCTTATTAAAAAAAATACAGAGTTTTACATCTAAAGCACCACTAAATGTATAATTTAGCTTATACACATTAGAAATCAAGCAAATATTGCATGTAGAATATTATAAACAACCCACAAACTTACCTAATACTTGTTTTTTTAATGTAGCAGGACTTTTCATTCTCATTAACATTAGTATCATATAAGAATGTTTTTTATAAAGATGTAGTTTCATGTAAATAGTTTTTCAGATCAATGTGACCTTCAATCAGTCTGAAGTTTAGTGAGTCAAGACAAAAACATAATTTCTCTCATTAAAATTAAGCGCAGAGCTGAACTGCAAAGCAAAAGAACAACCCTGTTCAGAACGATTAATATCAGGATTAAAGGCAAAGGCTAAGAATGGTAAACATTATTCATAAAAATAAAAGATTTCTGTTTTTCTCATTAGTTTTAATTTAGACCCTGAGATGAAAGCTACGGACAGTATGCTCTGGGAAGCTCTGGAGATTGCACAGCTGAAACTGGTGGTCCAGTCCCTGCCTGGAGGACTCGGTAAGACTGCTGTTAATCACACAGCCGTGTTCTGTGGTGGCTGCAGTCAGTGATCGTGCCCCTATGTTCGTCTGTGTTTCAGATGCCATGGTGACGGAAGGTGGTGAGAACTTTAGCCAAGGCCAGCGTCAGCTGTTCTGTCTGGCTCGTGCATTCGTGCGCAAAAGCAGCATTCTGATCATGGATGAAGCAACTGCCTCCATAGACATGGCCACGGTGAGAAATGAGGGCAGTGGGTATAGAGGAGAGCTTCTTAACTCCCTTAGGCTTTGCTGTCGCAATGCCTGCTTCTCTTTGACATAAGTAAATGAGGCATAGTGGGATTAGATCAGCTTAATGGACCAAATGCTCCAGTTCGTTCGACAAATAGAGCTCGACACGACTGGTTATGACTTCACACTGAACTTCACTGTTAATAACATTTAGCTAGAGAAAGGTCGCATAGAATAATTATTCTTAAACACTGTACATGTTTTTGGACTGTGGGTGAACCCACACTGGCATGGGGGAACTTGTAAACTCCACACTGACAGGACGAAGTCAGTCCCACCAGCGAATCAAACACAGGATCTTGTTGTGAGGAGACACCACTGTGGTGCCTTGTCAAATATTATGGCTCATTGTATTTATACCTCTGCCTCCTTACTGCTTGTTACTTTAGGGGTACAGTGCTTATTACCAGGAAGGTACCCTCTATGGAGACATTTATAACTGTGTGGAAGCATATAGGTACCTTTTTGAACCTTTAAAAAAAACATACATTTGTCTTCAGTTTCAATAATTAGACCTGAGGGGTACATTAGTGTGAAGTGGACAGAAACTAAACACATTCTCAATGAAGTGTAGCTATTTGTATGGTCTACATACAAACTTACATACTAAGCTAAAATTTGTAGCCCGGCCGACTCTTCATGTCATTATACATTATTATGCTGTGTCAACATTTATCTAAATGTTTTCTCTTTTTTTTTGGCAGGAAAGTATTCTGCAAAAAGTCGTGATGACAGCATTCGCTGACAGAACGGTGGTTACTATAGCGGTGTGTCAGCAACTCTATATCAATTACCTTGTATAGCAATATACCATGCGAAGAACAATGCATTATATATAGGCTGTGCTTGGGTCAGGTTCAGCTGATGTGCTCATCTTTTCTTTTTAACTCCTCAGCATCGCGTGCACACCATCCTTAACGCCGATCTGGTAATTGTGATGAAGCGAGGGGAGATCCTGGAGTATGATCAACCTAAGGTGCTCCTCAGCACCGAGGGCAGCACTTTTGCCTCTTTTGTTCAGGCAGATAAATGACCTCCAATGACCTTCGATTTAAAGTGCAATTGTACAATGTATTATTGTTTTTATACTTCATCGTGTAACATATTTGTAAATAAGATATTATCTCTACGCTATAATAAAAGACAATTGCTTATATATAAAACAGTGTTTGTCTTATGGGTTTGTGCACATTTTACGAACTGTTCCCACAAAGTTGTGAGCATACAATTATCCAAAATAAATTTGTTTTGTAAATAACTGTACACGCCTGAATGAAAATCCTAAATTTGGTAATTCAGATGAGTGTCCTCATACTTAAGTTCACTAATTGTATTTAGTAAATTCATTTGTTATGTAGCACCCCCTGGTGGATATTAGATTACCTGCGCAAGAACTATATAAACACCCACAACTAATGTAGTTTACAGTACATTTATACATATATATATTTATTTTTCATCTGCATGTTGGCAACCTGACAACTATTGAACCATCTCTATAGCAACACTACATGTGTTCATGGTATCAACTTATAGCAGATACTGAACTGATATGTTCTTACAGATAAGACACTTGAGCTTGTGTTAAAGTTACGTTCTATGTCCAGAGCAGTGCCTGCTGTAGCTCAGAGGTCAAGCACATAGCCGCATAGCAAAGCGTGTATACTATTGATGTTCTCACCCTGTAGGTCAGTTTCAGGCACGAGACACTGTGCATCTATTCTTGTAACATATTTTTAGATTTTATTGATTGCTTCAGCAGCAGCTCTGAAAACATTGCAAAGTTATTTCAAGAGTCTGTATATTATTATAATTATTATTAATATTAATTCCACTTGCCATAAAATTGAATTTGTAGTTCCACCATTCCAGGCTGTAGTTCATCTGTTTGTGGACTAGAGTACAGACTGTGTAAGTCCCCTTTACTCTGTTCTAATGGTCAGGACCCAAGTAGTACCACCACAGAGCAGGGATTATTTGGTTGGTGCATTATTTACTGTCACTGAGGTGTTTGAATGAAACTACAGCAGCACTGCTGCACTAAAACCCTTCACGGCATCAGTGTCACTGCAGAACTGACAATAAAAATCCACCACCCAGTGTAAAATCTGTAATTGTAAAACTACAAAGTCCATCTATTATGGTAAGTGGAGGAAATAGACAATGGAGCAAGAAAGAGATGTGTCCAAAATTTTGACTGGTTTTGTATATATAAACAATGTACTTTATCCCAATGGTGTAAATATAAGGTGTTAAGCTCGGGGCTATACAAAACTCTATAAAACTCACCTAGTTTGTCTTGCTCTGTGTGGACAGTCAGATAGGAACAGAATGGACCCTTCGTCAAACGGTTTTAACAAAATGGACACATCCTATTGTCCAAAACATTTGTACCAGTGAGTTTAAAAGAAACAAGAATTCAGCAATTAAGGCGCGTGTCCCATTTTTTTCCAATTTACAAACTGACCATTGCATGTAAATAAAACTACATATTTTACATGACTGTGTAACAGAAACTGTTTAACCTGCTCAAGTCTTAATAAGTCAAATGTGTAAGAGTTAAGTATTTTACACTGACTTCTGTAAACTTCATAACCATAGACGGTTTTAACAAAATGGACACATGCTATTGTCCAAAACATTTGTGCCAGTGGGTTTAAAAGAAACAAGAATGCAGCAATTAATTAATTAATGGGAGTGTGTCCTAATTTCTTCCATATGCAGCAGTTGCATTATGCATTATGACGTAACATAATGTTAATCATTTTGCAATTTTCAAAGCCTTAACAGTAATGAAAGCTTGAATTGGAAGGTTGATTTAGAGAAAGCTTTTGTGTTATGTCTTTATTGAATCAGAATGTATAAGAACAAAGCGATGATAAAGAACATCGCCCTTTAACCAGGACGCCCTTTTGCGCACAGCGTCTCTTTGTGTGCAGTTCTCTGAACTCAGTGGAGCAAAGGATGCGCCTCCTGCCAACTAACAGCGCAAAACGCAGGGAGGCTCATCCCCTGAGTGCCTGAGCTCTTACACACCGACACGACGGATAGAAATATCTTGTTCTGGTGAGTGACGGGCAGCGGCAGCTGGAAAACTAAAAGTCGGGCTTGCTGAGGCGCCATGTCGGTTTAGAAGTGCGCTTCAGTCGCAAAGCCTGCTTCCTTACGGAGATGTTTCGGATAAAGATGCCGTCGGATGGGGAGGTCAGTTATTCAGGTTATTTGTTGCAGTTGTGCAGTCGGGTTTAATCGGGTTTCTGTGTTGGTGTCAGTGTTTTTACAGACTGAATGGATTGACAGTTTGGACTGCTCCATTCTGAGCGTCTCTATAAGGTTCGGGTCTTTGCGCCTCGCCAATCAATTCACCCCGAAGTTTTCGATTCTGTTATGGGACTTCGGTCTGTAAGCAGCGATGTTGTCTCGGGAACGTCTTATTCCAGATGATTATGTCCTGACCCGCCTGGCGGAGGACGTCCTGCTGCCCAAATACCCAACCAAATCCAGAAAGTCGCGTTTCGTCGACAAGAACGGCGCGTGCAACGTCGCGCACACGAACATCCGCGAACAGGGCCGTTTCCTGCAGGACGTTTTCACAACTTTGGTGGACCTCAAATGGCTCTACACGCTGATCATCTTCACCATGTCGTTCTTCTGCAGCTGGCTCCTGTTCGGGATGATCTGGTGGCTGGTTGCGTTTGCGCATGGCGACCTGGACGCGCACGGTGAGGACTTCGTTCCCTGCGTGACGCAGATCCAGTCCTTCTCCTCCGCCTTCCTGTTCTCAGTGGAGGTTCAGGTGACCATCGGCTTCGGCGGCCGCATGATCACGGAGGAGTGCGTGTCCGCCATCGTCGTTCTGATCGTGCAGAACATCGTGGGTCTGCTGATCAACGCGATCATGCTGGGCTGCATATTCATGAAGACGGCGCAGGCGCGGCGGCGCGCGGAGACTTTGATCTTCAGCAAACACGCCGTGATCTCGCTGAGGAACGGAAAGCTGTGCTTCATGGTTCGCATCGGCGACCTGCGCAAGAGCATGATCATCAGCGCCACCGTGCGCATGCAGCTGGTCCGCCGCACGGCCACCGACGAGGGCGAGGTCCTGCCGCTGGAGCAGATCGACATCCAGACGGACAACCCGGTGGGCGGCAGCAGCATCTTCCTCGTGTCGCCCCTCATCATCAGCCACGTGATCGACAAGAACAGCCCCCTGTACGAACTGTCCGCCGAGAAACTCCTGAACGAGAACATCGAGGTGGTGCTGATCCTGGAGGGCGTGGTGGAGACCACCGGCATCACCACGCAGGCGCGCACCTCTTACGTGTCCGACGAGATCCGCTGGGGCGAGCGCTTCGTGCCCACGGTGTCCGAGGACGACGGGCTGTACGCCGTGGATTACTCCAAATTCGGCAACACGGTGAGGATCCCCACGCCGTTCTGCAGCGCGAGGAAGCTGGATGAAGAAGGAGGCGTCAACTGGTTTAAAGTGAAGGACGCGTCCGCCAAGAGAACCACCAACAAACGAGTTAAACGCCAGATGACCTCCCGGGAATTATAGAAAACTAGCACGTGCATTTAGACATTTACATTTAGCAGATGGTTTTATCCAAAGCGTCTTACAAGGTGAGCACAGGGTTAACCACAGCATCCCTGGAGCAATGAGGGTTAAGGGTCTTTCTCAAGGACCCACATTGGTAACTTCAGTGGACTTGGGATTTGAACCCCCAACCTTCAGATCGAAAGCGTCCAACGTCCTAACCACTGAGCTACCACACCACGTGCAGTGCAATTATAACAGCAATAATAATTTCAGTTACAACCTGTAATTTGGAGAACTCAACTGAATTGATCCATGTTTTTTGGACTGTGGGAGGAAACCGGAGAACCCGGAGGAAACCCACACAGACACAGGGAGAACATGGAAACTCCACCCAGATGGGGATTTGAATCCCTAGTGCTGAGAGGCGAACGTGCTAACCACTAAGCCACCGTTTTTTAAATTAGAATTATTAATAAAATTGTTGTATGATTTATTACTTGTTATGGTAATTATAAGTTTGTTCGCATCTTCTGCAGCTCAACAGTCTCAACTCTAAGCTTGCTAAAAGATTTGATTTTTTTTTTTTTTTTGAAGGGGGGGGGTATTCAAGAAGAGTACTTGAGGTGCTTTTATAGACCTTACTTTGCACTCACAGTCCTGTGTTTGATGGGATTGAACTCTGTAGGGGCATCCTCTTCCCCACAAAACTCACCTAATTATGCTTTAATCAATGCATCTTTCTTTTTTACACATAGTTGTAGAGATGCTAAAACAGAGAAGTGCCTTCCTCAACTAGTTCTTGCAAAGCTGAAAGCAGTTTTCCAAAATGCATGATTTTAATTTAATTTGTAATTTGAAACACCAGCAGAAAAAGAATACAACAATTGTGTTTTATTTCAATACTTCTATATACTGTAGTTAAATGTAGACTGACATCACCTGAGTATCCAGTGATGATGCAGCAGTGGCTCCTTTGCCTTGATGGACTGTAGAAGTGAAACGGTCTCTAAACTGGACTGTATAACCACCAAACACAAATTAAACTGGAAACAGAGTTTATATTTATGCAGGTCTATATTATACAGGGTTTGTATTAGTTTTCTATTTTCTGATACTATAAACATTTATTTATTAAAAAAACTGCTTATAAAACATTTATGCATTCACTGTTCGGGGCATGCACAGTTGCATGTTTTTTTTTTTCCTCAGGGAATGTTTTTTAATTATCAAAGTTTGCTATTGCTACATGCTGGAATACTTCCAATTTACAAACTGAACTTTGCATGTAAATAAAACTACATATTTTAAATGACTGAGTAACTGACTGTTTAAGATACACCAAATGTGAAAGAGTTACGCATTTTACACTAAACTGCTGAGAAGTGCAGCAACTTACATAAACAGGTTAACAGTTAAAATCACATTTCATATTAAAAAAAAGGTTTTTGAAATGACAAACCAGTGAAATTTGGCATTTGGATATTTTATTAGATTATAATTTGCAGAGCTTAAAATAATAAATTGCTTTTAACTTAAATCCTTAAAATACATAAAAGAAAGCGAGAACTGAGAGACCCTGCAAATATAAAAGTCAAAATAAATAAAACCAAAGAGAACATAAGCCTCTTTAAAAGAGGACATTACATAACACACCTGCACTTTCTCTATATAGATATATTCTGTTTAAGCTTTCAAGCAGAATGTGCATGTGCCACACGTGTAGGCTGATAGAGTTCTCTGGACATCTTCTATAGCATTAAAAGGACAGAAAAAAAGAAAAAGGTCTAGATAAAGTTATTTCAGCAGTCTGCTTCCTTTGAACTGACATCTGTAGGGTCAGAAGTGGGTCGTGCCGGATCGTGCCCATCTCACTGTACACAACCAATCCCAAACATTTAACCAGGATCAAGCGGAACGTAAAAACACAGACGTTTCCGGTGTTTAATTATTGCATTCGCTCTTGAAAGTTTTAAAATACACCACAGATGTGCAACTTAAAGGTGGAGGACAGTGGAAAGCTAATGCACATCATGAACTAAGCCATGTGATTAAACCCTCTTTCCTGAACGAACAAGAGTTGGCACTTTTAGTACATTATCCTCCACACGGGGCCGCCAGGTTGCAAAAACGTCTCAGCTATTGTTGGCAAGGCGCTGTCCGACTTTTTTTTCCGATCCAGCCAAAGTCCAGATCAAACCCATATTCTCAAAAAACAAACGAAAAAAAATCCTCTGAAATTTCACACTAAATAAATTAAAAAGATAAAAGCAAATAAAAAAAAAATCATTCTTAGTTGGATTGCAAGGCAGGATATTGGGGCTTTTTCAAAAACCCATCAAAATAATGTTCGCACCAGAGTGTGCTGAAGGGAGGCACCGCCATCCCCTCTTTTACCCTTCAACTCGTCTTTATGCTGGTAAAATGTCATGTCAAAGGGTGGGGCGAGTTCCACGAGCAGCTCAGACCCTCCCAAGGGCACAGGAGGCTCATCTTTCAGTCACATGATTCTGTTGAGGGGATGGGGGCAGGGGGGTGCACAGCACCTCTGACAGGTCATCCATGATGCACGTTTCTTTGGGGTCCACCAGATTGAACTCCCTCACAAACACAATGAAATGTGCATAAAGTGTGTTTAAGTGTCCGTGCAGCTCTAAAGCCAACGTCTCCTTAAAGTGCGCCCAGTAGATGTGTGCCAGCACATGGAATAAGTAACGACACATCTTCTTCACCAGAGACTCAAAAGAGTTCGGGAATTCTTTACCTACAATGAAGAAAAATCACAACAGGAACAAATTTAAACAGGCTTAAATCAGCAGCTATGGCTGAATAATAATGCTGTATTTCTGAACAATCTGATCTTAAGGCTTTTATTAATTTAACCTACACTAGCCTAACCTATAATATAATATATAGCACATATACTGACTGGACACTTTATTAGGTATGCATTAGTTTAATTCCAGCGGGAGGCATGAAGGAGTTATTTCTTAAGTTATTTCTTAAGCACAACATTACACTACGCTAAACCACATTAATGTCACTGCAGCTCTGGGAATTATTAAATACCCTAATAACATTAACTTCATGTTTATGGTTTACTGCAAGATTTAACCCTTATTCATGTGAATTACGATTCGAGTCTTACTGCCCAAAGCTTCTTTCCTGATCGCGAATCGATTAAGTGTCCACAAGATGGCAGTAAAAACCACTCACCATATTTAGTGGGAAATATTTCTTCATCAGTTACCAGTTTCTGCACCATGCTCATGACAAAGTCTACATATTGAGGTGCAGTACACTTGGTCTTCTTTCCCTTCTCGTCATACCAGTAGTATATTCTGCAAACAAGACAAGACTTGCATTTATGCAGTGCAAGCAACTATTTTATAATCAATAACATGGATCCTAAACTATACTCTAGGGCTAAACAAAAATGTTTTCTCCGATTTAAAGCAAGCAAAATAATGATGCAAGAATCGCAACCCTGAGAATTTTTAACATTAAGCCTGGGATTAGTCGGTATCAGTTGGTTGTAATGTACAACGCAAATACACAACTAGCCCTAAAAGTTTCTTCACACAGAAGAGTAATCTTCATACCCATTAACTAAAAGCACATTCCGCCAAAAGTAAATAATTATCTACTAGAAGATATTCGAGATGTTAGCTAGAATGTAAATACAGTCCTGTCTGTGGTTATAATTCATTTGCTTCTTAAAATATTTGATTTAACAACAATAAGTAAACCTGTTTGTTTAAAGAATATTATAAAGTTTGTTTTCTGTTCCATACGGTTTTTTATTTTTTGCTGCATGTATTTTCAATAAAACAACACAGTTCATTGTTTAAATTTGTTTGATTACCAAATTGGGCAATACAATGTAAATTACTTTAGAATTTCATTTAGGCATGAATAAAATGTGGAACTAAAACCAGAGGTGCACAAACTTTTAGGTAAGACTGCACACAAACATCCAGGTTAGAAAGCATTGACAGACTGCTGAGGGCAGAATTACTGTTTCACCTGTGGAGGCCGTTGTCCTTAATGAACTTGTTTTCGTTATTACCCCGAGCATTTAGAATATTTTTGGTTTGGCTGGGGGGGGGGGGTTCAGTAGCAGAACGGGTTCTGCGGGACTGAGGTGTGGTAACTCGCCTTACAGGTAAAACACCAAGCTGTGTGTAAAAACCAGTCTTCAACAACATCTGACCAAACAGCACCAAAGAAAGTGGGAGGAACATCAACATTTAAAAATATAGTATATTTATACCACGATGGATAAAAGATCTGCAAAATTATTTACAGCAAATTTATGGATGGATATAAAAACAATAGCATATATATCAATGCTGAATAATATTTAAGACCATTTCTAATATCTACTATTAACTTACACATAAATGTTTTATTTCACATATTTATTTTATTATATTTTAATAGTTAAAGATCCAAAGAGTTATTCAGAACTTTCAATGACTGTAAATAAATCCCAAACAGAGTGATCATATGTTAAAAGTTACAAACTTGTTTGTGTGTCATACTGTCTGCTGGGGAGTTTACCATGTGTTTAAACTGTATAATGGCATTAACATTGTAAGAAAGGAGCTCAACAAAGGAGCTAAATCAAGCTAATAATTATCTGCACGCCATATTGTTGTGACGGGTAATCTGTTTTATTGTTATAATGTTATTCAGGACTAAAGGTCGGAATTCGGCTCCTCACCCTCAACATGCAAGCTCTTCAACACCTGAGCAATTTTGAAAAAAATGTGACTTTACACTGGAGCTACCACTTTTTTTTTTTGGCTATTGCTTTAAAACTAAAGTTTGTTTCATGCTAAGCCTCGTCACTGGACCTTCACACGAAATGCCAGAAAACAATAAAGTGTGTCTGGATCATATCTATACATTTTATGAAAAAGCCAGAAAGCATAATAATATCAGATCTAATCACATCAGATACAATACCGTTGCCATATCATGTTTTTAAACTTAGATTAGGAATGATCTTATCAACACATGAAGCTTATCAGACCTAAAATGACCCAACTCCAGCCGTTATCATAATTCTCATGTTTCACATAACTAAACGCCACAAGTCAATATGCTTGTAATCAGAATTATTGTAGAAGATAGGATAATAGTGGCTATTTTATATTAATTACTTTTATTTATTAATTTAACAAAGCAGAGAAGCCAATTGCTGCTGATTATTAAAAGATGGTTTAGTAAGAGCAATAATTGAGGTTTTTAATAAATTTGCATCACCTGACCTTTGCCAAAAATAAATGAAAAGGCCAAGATTTAAAAGAAGTTAATTTATGTCTAAAAATAGTGTTCTTGTGTTTCAGTGCTTTAAAAACAAGACATCTCTAAGAATAATGAAACAAAATGTAATAGATGTGGGTTTTTAACAACGCTCTATATCACAGTAACAAGCTAATTTACTGTCCGTAGGAGTTTTTAACACCTAACTGTTTAGATTTGCAATCTGACCTTCTTTATGAAACCCCTCCACCTGTACCTTCCTTTCCAGAAACATGAGCCGTGTGGGAGCAGGACACAAACAGGCCCTGCAGTTCTGCACGTTTTATTGAGTTTTTGGGAGGCAAACAAAACATCTCTCCTGGACTTTAGGAACGGCTCGATCAGCATTGTTTAACTTAAGGATAAGCTTACTCTCAGTGCATGTTCCTAGAGCATGTGGATTTTAGTTGACTGAATATTTTACATTACAAATAATAGATCTTATCCAAAATTGGGTACTCACGTATTACAGGCTGTCATGGCTTGACATGTGTCGCCAGTGCAAAACTCGGAGATTGTGCTATACTGCAGGTTAATAAGGTTGAAGAATGTTGTTGCTGAAAAAGACAAAAAGACAGAGTTCGAGAAACCACTTGGAATTAAAGCAACATGTAGAAATGATTTTATTTCTTAAAAAGCTTTTGTGTCATCTTGATAATTACACTTGCATGCAAAACTGACTTGAAAGAGAAAGATCAGGTAAGAACTGAATTTGCATCAATGGCCTGGGATTGTTTTTGTTTGGTCACTAGGTTAGGTATATCCATAATCTGGACTAAAATGGGTCAGGCAGTACGGTTATTGCACACTTCTCCACACATGATGACCAGAATTAAATTATAAGAGATGTGGGGGGGCATTCTGGAGACAAGGCGCCTTTACCTATTAAATATGAAAATGATTTCTAAACTGTGACTTGAAGGTAAAACCTTTACATAAAGTTGCTCTAAATACGGTAAATTATAATTAACAAGCATCTGCATAACTTGGAATGGTTTTTCTGCTTAGTGATGATTTATTAATCCATATAATTGATTTTAAATATGATCTCAAAATGTAAGCACAGAAAACTAAACTCTCTTAAAATTAAGTTTCCTCTGAATGCAGCTTGTGTATTACATTCCAAAAACAAAAACGCAGCAGCGAGCAGTACTGCCAACTTTTCACCTCCCAGGAATTTGTTTGCTTTTCAGCTTGGACAAACAACGACTCCACAAGCCAAACAAACGTTCCTCTTGGCCTTAACATGGTAGCTGAATGGAATCTGTTTATACAGTAACTCACTGTTGCTGGCCAGCCATTCGTTCAGATCTATCTCCCTGGGTAGCACCACCAGGTCTTTGAGGTCAAAGTCCACTATTCGCACTTTAGTGTACTCTGGTTCCAAATAGTGCTTCTTCTCCTCGGCCGGAGGCTTTTTTCCATTCGGCTTCGTCTTGGATTTCCTAGAACGCACAGGAAAAAATGGATTTAAGACGGTGTAACCAAATCCTGAATTATAGATGAGGACGTGTATAGATGAGGCTCTGCCACCCTTTTTTTAGCTAAACAGCATCCGGAATTTGAGGACTCCTCCCAACTTGGGTGAGAAAACAGTTTTATGCTTTAAGTGCTAGATTTAAAGTGTAAATGTTAAAACCATATGACAGAGGCAACAACAGATTCCCAGCAATAAACAGGAAGTGACTGAGGTCAGAGTCATACTACAAGTTGTTAACAGAATTACAACACAGGAGACCCCCCCCACACACACACACTCAGCTCATCCAGCTTTTGTACTGCAAGTCAACAAAATGCCAGTTTTGTTGTAAAATCAGGATGTTCAGTGCCCTCTGGTAATGTCATCACTTATTTGGTTGACCTTAATTTCAGGCTCTTCCACGCCTCTCCACACCTGCTTTCTTTGCACTCTGTAATTACCTCCCTTCTAAACTACCTTGGCCTCCATTCTACCCTTCCTCCCATTCTCAGAGATCACTGCAGGAAGAGGATTTATATTAAAGATCCAAGTCCACAAACGACTTTTTGAAGTGTGGTTTATTGTATGTTGTGATCTGAACTTCCTTCTAGAAAGACTTACTGAAAGAGTTTAAAGGTCTACTAGTTTAAGGGGACAAGATAAACTGAGGATAAAAAACAAATATCCAGATTGTGGAAAACTTAAATCCTAACATTGCCACATGCCAATAATTCAGCTTGGAGTCACCAGACATTTTTCCTCCTTTTTCTCCATATCAAGCTTATGTGAATGATCTGCTACCGAGCAGGTTGGACAAAGCTAAGTCCATAGAAAGGGAATCTGTGGCGTGCAGCTGGTTAAAGCATGAGTGAGAGCCCTGGCCTTGATCTGACCATTTGAGGGATCAGCACAGCTGAAGTATGAGAGAGACTACTAATCTTTAGAAAGCATAATCATAAAGCTAAATGAACCCATGGAACCAATATCTCAATTGGTAAATTTTAATTTACATGTTACACCATTAGAAGCTGATTGTCTATGAAGACTGTAAAGCCCAGAAAAATGAAAAGGAATAAACATGCAATGGCATTAAAACAACTCATCCTTACTTAAGATATAAAAAGCCATGTGGCTACTGGAACTCAAACCAAAATGTTTCTAGACCAGACGACAAAACCTTTTATGGTCAAAAAATGTAGATGTTACTATGAACAGTGTGTGTGTGTGTGTTCTCTTATCCTTGAATAATCTAGCCAATTTCTTAAGAATTTGCTTCATAACATGTAATTTACCCAAACTGTTAGACACACGGCGCATGCCAGCATCTCTTTTGCTTAAACTAACCACAGATTTCCTTTTTCCAGAGTTGTCAAAGAAGCATTGTTCATACGACCCAAAAAAAAAAAAAAAAAGCTGCTGGGTTCTTTACAAAATGAAAAAACAAACATTCATCTATTCATCACATGTATTTAAAATCACAAATCCAACTCCATATTGAAATGTTCCTCATCCTAATACAGTGTGGATTCTATTTAGAACACGTTTCATTAAATGTACTGGCCGCGTGACAGCATAGGAATCATAAGAATCACAGCTCTGATATGTAACATACTTTCACACTGCAGGATGCTAATAGCTTAGACATTTTATTTTAAGCTCCGACTCCAAAGTACTTGCCTTTTTTTAGAAATGAAAACCATGTGCTCACATGTGCTTTTAAAAAAAAGTTTATCGTTGAACAAAATTAGCCAACAGTGAAATCCAGTCTTCATATAATCTGTAATGAATGTTCACAATTTAGCTCAACGACTACCAAACAACCACAACAACCAAAACTCTTCTGGTTCCCCGACAGATCTACGTCATACCAGCTCCCATACTGAGGTGCAAACACAAAGACAAAAAAATGCCCCTCAAGGAATGTTGCTCCTTAAAAACCTCTGGGGTAGTTACTTTCTTTGTAAGTTTCTAAAAGTATTAGATCTAAAAGGTGTACAGTGAGTGTCAACACCAACACATGCTAGCAAGCCTCACAGCACATCTTTCATATCAGAGCATTTAAAGTTAAACCAGACGTTTTACTGGCCCCACACACATGGCGGGCATCACCTCAGACGTTTTTTTTTTTTTTTTTTAATTTTAAAAAGCACAAGTTGACTTTCATGTTTATTTTGCATATCAGCTATGTTTAACATTCACATTTAAGCTATGGTAAAAAGCTGGGAATGTTTTTACAGAAGCATGCAGAAGTTAATTTATTTTAAATCAAATCAGGAACCTGACATAGCAGTCATCCAGGGAATGTAACAGAAGATGTGCAAAATTCAGTGCCATATTCACAAACCAGGATATATTTAAAAAAAAAAAAAAAAAAAAAAAAAAAAAACTGTTTATGAGCAGAAGAAACGTGCACAGAGTTTTCTAACTAGGACAGATTGTGTCTATGCAAATCTGGTTTTATGATGTTTGTCAAAGTACAGCTCACAAAATCCAGCAGCCATCCAGGCCAAGTTGTGAACAGCAGTTAAAAAACCAATAAATGTTATATCATAATTAGAATTTTCAATATACAAAACTTATTGCAGTGGTGCAAGTAGTTAGGTCTGTGGTAAATTACAGAACATGCTTGCTGTGTGCTTTAAAGCATGGTGAGCGATCCAAAGAGCTCGGTTTTTTGAATAAAGAAGCAAAGTGCAAATGAGTATAGAGATACATGGAGACAAGTTTTCGTTTAGCACAGAATCAACACAAATAAGCCAAAAGAATAGAGCATCAGCATCACAACAGACCAGCGTGAAGAACAGCTTTTCATGATACTGTCCACAAACTCCTGCTCTCTCCACACACACCTCCCATCACAAATTTTACAACCTTTTCGTGCTTTGTTGCAGGACTTGGCAAACACTAGCAACAGAAAATGAAAGTGTAAAATATATAAGCCTAATTATCTTAGTTTATTAGTCACAATAAAAGTCCATAAAAACTACTAATTAAAAGCTGTGGTACGGTTTTTTAAATAAGTGAGCACCATCAGCAAATCCACTAGTTTTTTTTTTTTTAATGGTTAAACAATGTCCCGGAACCGCTGATGTTTTTAGATGTCATCTAAAATATTTCTAAGTTGTTTTGTGCAGTAATCGGTTTGTAATAGATTTATTTAAACCCCGTTATGGTTCAGGATTGTTTAGCGTGTTATCAACAACAAAACAGAGCAAAATGAAAAAGATTCGCTTTGGTACGAGATTGAGAGAAAAGAGAAGAACTAGAGGAAAGAAAATACTGCATCTTCGGAGATCATTGTGGTGTTTAAAAAAAAAGTCGTGTTTATTTTGTCGAAGTCGCAAAACAGTAAAACATCTGGTTCTACAGAGCGTTTCGTAACGTGCTGTTTATCATTCACACAACGAGCTGAACTGTAAGCATGAAAGAAAGGCTTCAGACAGACAGACACACACAGACACCGACAGACAGGCAGACACGCACACCGACAGACAGACAGACAGACAGACAGACACAACTCCAAAATCGAACCGAAGTTAAAATCTCTGACTGACTCTGAACCGAACAGAAGTGTAAGGTGAACTTTTACACGGTTTTCATAAAGACAGTGCAGAACGTGTAGAAACGGGTTTCTCATCGTAAACAGATCTTTACCTCAAGACTTTGCCTACGGCCTGAAGAACCATTTTGCACTTTAATCCGCTTTTGGAGGTTTTCTGGGTGTGCATATCCAACACGCCGCGGACATCAAACAGATCGAGACGGAAGAATAATCTAATAAGCTCTGACTGCAGCGCGCGCCTGAGGGAAGAACCGCGCGCTCCGAAGGACGCACGAGGACTCACGAGGACAAAACCCGAGCCTGGGTCCCGCCCACTACCAACAGCCAATCGTGAACCGCGAAGGGGGCGGGGCTTAATGTGGTCCCATGCAGCATGAGAAAGAGGAACACTGTTAACTATTCAACATCATGTTCTAAAACTTTATAGGACTAACAACAAAAAGGGAAATATTATAAGACTAGATTTGTATATTTTGCCCAAGTGGAATAAATGCATATTAAAAACTTTGAGGGTTTATTCTATAGTATTTGATCTATATTCAGTATACAATAATATTATTGGGGTTATAGGATTTGAGTCCCTGTTTGTACGTCATGATCTGTGATTTAATAAACACTTACCATTAGATACAAAATACATTACAGCTTCATAGTTTGTCTTGACAAATGGTTTCAGTTGCATTCTAAACAATACAGCTATGTAAAGTACAGAACAAAAGTAGGATAAACTATAGTGTTAAGTACCCAAACGTTAGTACTGTTTGATTCTTATCCAAGAAAACCAAAGTAAAAGAAGAAAAAAAAGCTTTGATCATGAATAGCCAATGTCTTAACTTAACTTAATTAAATATAGCCCCAAATACAGGAAGAGAGCTGAAAATCTCTGACTCTCCAAGGCATGTAATTGTGGTTTGAAGATCAATGTGATAGTTTTTTTTTAATGTGGCAAAGCACAAGATTTAATCAATGCCTGCACGTTCCCTCGATAGAGTTATCTTCTAACTTCATGACTAAAGCACAAGTTCAGACAGATGAATCAACGTTTTGATTCAGGATAGGGAACTTTGCCTAAAGCCTATCCACACAGAAGCCTTTTGAGAAAAGAGTTGAGAAATGTATTCTTTCATGACTAATGAACACCTGCAAAGCAAAAAAGGGTTTAAATACAAATCAAGAATACAAGTGAAGAGACATAAAGCAACATTTAAGAGAAACTGTAAAAACAGAGGGATGAAGGGTGAATACGATTAACGTTAAACGTTCTCAGGTCACATTCAATCTGAACATAAACATGACTAAACAGACAATGCTGTTTTTATAATGTTTCGAGTTTTCATGTAACTTAATGACACCTGGAACCAACAACTTGCATACATACAATAGCACAAAAAATAATAATAATAGTAGTACAAATATCAAAACAATCTAAATTACTTTATTTTGGTGTATTGAGTAAAAAAATTATGAGTAAAGCTGAACAATAAAGTTGAAATCAGCCTTTTAGTTCTTTTTACGTAATCATTTGGAAAGATGTATAGTATCATTTCTTAGATCCACACATTTTCCATACTCTGTTTTAGCATCCACCATAAAAATGCTCTAACTATGGTATTAAAATCACATTGTTCCAAGTTAGAAGTGGAAGTGACAACTTAAGGAACATCAATGCTAAAAATAAAAACACAGACATTTTAACTGAGGAAATGTGTTGTTTAAATGAAATCAGTGGAAACTGATGTCATCAGAGCTGAAGTCATACCAGGGCTGGTATGATTACAAACATACAGACAAAGAAAAAGACACTGACACACAAAGAGACGAACACACATAGATAGACGTAAAAAAAAAAAATGTATATATATCTTTATGAGAATCTGAAGCAGATAAACTGACAGACAAAAAGAGAGAGAGAGAGAGACAAACACACCTTAATATGTATATTTCCAGAGATCTGTAGTAAACAAACTACAGTCAAATACCAGCTCAGGTCTCAAACCTAAAAAAAAAAGCTTCATTTTATCTTTTCTGCAAATGTAGATCACGTGACTTGACACGAGTTCACTGTATAATTCAGACATTGGTAACCGCTGAATTACAACATTATAGCAAAATAAATAAAAACAAGCAAGCAAAAGTAAAAATGCACTGTGAGGTCAGTAGAAAGCGGGCAATTTTGGTTAGTGGTATTTTTAACTGACTTGCGTAATAAACCGCATGCTGTACATACCACCTTAACTCAATGTGACACAACAGAGACACTGACGCAGTAGACTGATACCATTTCTGATACCAAGATATCTTAAGAAAAGAAGAAAAAAAAAGTGAGAAGAAAAAGAAAAAAATGGGGGGGGGGGGAGACAGCAGCATCGTTCTCTTAATTCTAAATGCTGCCGATTACATTAACGACTTCCTTGAATATTTTAATTAAGTTCAATTACAAAAATGTAGTGATGTCAGATTGTTCAGTTTTTGTACTAAAGGTTATCTGTTCCTTCAATGAATAACTGGCATGCTCTTTCCTTTATAATGATATCACAGGATTTTAATCTTAAACTTACGTAAATAACAAAGTCTTCTGTCAATTAAAAATAAAATATGTGCCCTGAGTCCTGATTTAAAAAAATAAAATAAAAAATTTAAATGGATGAAATGCAGCTAATTAACTGTGTAGAGGAAGTGATGGAAAAATCATTACTTCTAAAAGTGAAACTATTTGGTAGGTAAAAGTGATGAGTGTTGAAACAAAGGTCATAATAATGAGTCAAACAGCTTATTAATAAACAGCTAAAAACAGAATAATCCCACGATGTATGGGGTCCCACGAGATGCTTAGTGGTTAGCATGTGTCCCTAACATGTCCTCCCCATGGTTGAATGGCTTTACATCATAATCTGTGGTTTCCTCCCATGTTCCTGGACATGCGGATGGGTTAACAGGAAATGATTAACTGACCCATGACTAAATCACTTCAACCAGTTGCTGGTTAAGAAAAATAAATAAATAAATCAAGCATGTAGAAATGCTTCATGGATTTGCAAAATCATATGCTTTCTACAGTTTGGGGAAAGTCCTAGTGTTTCCCCAGAGCACCTACAGGTCCATAAAGGCATGGCTGGACAAGCTTTGTGTTGAAGAACATTAACCCAATCACCTCTGGGATAAACCTAACTAGAGAGCGCCAACAAGGTTCTTAATCTAAACTCCTAAATGTTTAGGATGGATAGGCAAGAATTGATCCTTTCTGATCAATTGGTCATTAGGATCATTTCAACCATATTTAAATACATAAACATAATTTTAAGTTCAGTTTTTATTACTGTTGCCGTCTCTGTCTAAAGCCCTCGAGATTTACTGGAAGAGGGCCACGGTAAAACCAGCCCTGTATCTGTGCCTGCATTCCAGGAGGGGTTAGGCCTACAGGCAGCAACACGCTCTGCTGCCTGCTAACAAAACAGACAAAATGAAAGTCAGAGAGACAGCTGGGCAGATTCACTTCAACTACAAAAAATGGGGGTTAAACATTGTTTTGGTACAGATTAAATCGCAGTAAGAGGGACTCATGCTGTTTTTAGAACAAGGCTGCTCAAATTTTCTTTGAACTGGTTTCTCACTAAGATTCAGGGCCACAGCAAAATGTCTGAAACGATGAGACATTTTAGTGACATTAACTAAAGTTTATGTTTTAATATTATGCAAAATTAGGATCTTGACCCTGGTGTGTGTGTGTATGTGTGTGTGTTAACACCAAACATGATGAAGGAAGAAGAAAAGGTTTGTTCTAACTTGTTCACAGAACCTTGTTACACTCCCTGAATTCCTAAGGATGGAGGCTGTGAGGCACAGGGGTGCACAGAGTGAAATAACGATCAGTGCCAAACAAATCTCTAGAGCAGCAACTAAACAATTTACAACTGATCAACCTGTCCATACACACACACTAGGTTTTAAAAGCATCATGGATAACCAAACCTTAAATCATAAATACTACTACATTCACTAATTATAATAAAATATCTACTGCACCAAATCTAAAAAATATATTTATAAAAAAAACATAAGGGCATCTGGAACAGAGCCACGTTTTGCAAAACACTGCACATCAGGGATGTCTACTTTTTTTTTTTTTTTTGCAAATAAGTGGTGTGGTAACAGACTCTCCTGTTTAACAAACACAACCTGTAGATTCAGTTAATTCTGGAAGTCAGATGATTTATTACTCAAATCTGGTGAACCTGCTGCTCTGGTAGAATGGACCTAACCACAGAAACAAAACAACTGAAACAGACTGAACATGTTTACCAACTGCAGGAAAAAAAATGTAACCAAATGAACAAGTTAGTCATAACTACACAACACACTTCAGAATAAATCTGACAAACAGCAATGTCATTAATAATTTAATTTGTAAGCACATTCCTAAAGAGACAAATGCTTTTACGCCCAAATTCCAGCTCAGCAGAGGGGGATGCACAAGAGCCATTAATTTGATATGAGAAAAACGCTTCATGTTATTCTGCATCATGCCTCTGAAATAAGTTCTGAAAGAGACATGGAATCTGGGAGGATTTTGTAATTAAACAGATAGAATGAAATGTACTGATAAAACATCTCCTGCTGGTGTAAAGACTTGAACTTAACAATAAATGAAAAGAAATAATATACTTTAGCGGGAGCATACACATTTGTATTATAGTATATTAATTAATTCCACATTAGGAACTAACGACTTTGCACACAAATACAAAAGTGATTTACAAAAACTATACAAAAACTTTTAATAGTGCTTAATTAAAACAACCTGTCGTGGTTATGTAAATAATTCATATGTAAATGCAGGCAGGTGGTGAAGTCTCAAACAAGAAAACTGCCGCCATCTTCTGGACGTGCATTAAACCTGCATGCTACTACAGCGAGCTCTGTTGTTAACACAGAGACTCCGTTTTTATATAAAAAAAAAATAATAATAATAATAATAAAAAGATAACTAGCTATTATGAATATGATCTAGTTACAAGCCAAACTGAGTAAAACAAATAGTAACTATTGGGCTTTGTATGTAAATCTGTGATTGACCAGCATAAGATTTTAAAATGTAGCCAATTCCCAATTTAGATCGACATAAAGAAGAAAATTTATACAATTAAAGGGAGCAGTTTCTGACTGATACTTCTAATACTGTAACAACTATATGTGTGGTGTGCTGGGGCAAAGTGTTGGTTGCGTGTTTACATCCAGCTTACTGAGCTGCTAAGGGACAGCACACCAGAGAATGACTTTATACACTCTGTAACAGCGCTGTGGGATTCCCAGCGTGGTGACTCCACAACAAAACATCATGCTCAACATCTTAATCTCAGGGATTATATAAACTGGAATTTTACAACAGGCCGTCGTATATCTGTTTGTTTTGGTTTGTTAACATGTTCTCTTTTATTCAGGACCATCACAGAACAGGTGTAACTTGGGTGGTGCATTGGTCAGTTCTGCAGTTTTCCCCATTGTGGGATTAATAAAGTAGATCAATCTATTAATCTAAACACCTTGAATAGGACCTTTACTTCAGCAGTAAAACAGAAAACACTGTTGGGTTCTAGAGTTCATGCTCCTGTGGAAATCAAATCTATTGCAGAGGTCTTAATCAAAGCTCAATATTCCACTTCCACACCTTATCACATCTCACTGAGATCTGGTGTCCTGCAGTCTCAGTGTGACGTTGTTTCAGACTTCAATAGGCAATACTGTGTTCTGTCCTTCCTTGCACGTCTCCTCTATCAAGGAGTTTGAGTGATAAATATAGATTGGCCTTTAGCTGCGTTGAAGTGTCCTCTTCAGGGTTCCAGGAATTAAGTCTCAGATACATCTTTTGAATCATGTGACTCCGTAAACAAAATATCTGCCAAGAATTGATTGCAACTTTTGGGTAATTGTGCCATCCAGAGTCAAGAGCACTTATCTTTAATGTTGAGCACAAACTGTATGGACTGACCTTGAGAGCTGACGTTGCGTGAGTCTGCAGTCCTGCCGTTTAGGTTACATCATTCAGAAGCACAGCAGCTCCAAAAAGAAAGGTATAAACCTCTTAAAATATTCACTTTTAGATGAAAATCTATCAAACTGGTTCAAAACTGCTACTTCTCTAAAAACCACCTCTCGGTTACTAGAAAGGCAAAGAGTAAGAAATGCATCCTAACACAAGAAGAAAAAAATACAGGTAAACTACTGTGTATACATATGGATGCATTTTAACAATAAAACAGCAACACAGACAGCATTTTACAGCTGGTGGAAAATGTGAGTAAAACTACACACTGAAACTGTGTTTGCCAAGTGTGACATGACAAATGGACAGATACTTTATTGATCCCAAAGGGAAAATTCATGGCAACCAGCAGCTGTTCCATAGTGCACAAGGTAATGTAAACAACAAACATAGAAGTACAAATGTAAAAACTAAATATAGGACATAAGGTAAAAATACACAAGTAGAAATATGAATGTAAAATATAGTACATGAAAAAGAAAAAAAGAAAAAAGAAAATATTAAACTACACCTGACAGTAAGTTGTTTTTATACAAGTTTTGTAAAAAAAAAAAAAAAAAAGTTTTCATACACAATTATTTTTATAAAAAATGTAAGTCTAAATATCAAGGACATGTGATTGTTGAATTAGATCATGTTCTCACTAGAATCAGGACAAAATAATTTCCATTCAGGGTCTCTGTGTAGTGGGTGCAGTTACTACATTCACACTTGCCCAATTGAATCACAATATAATGGTGAAACTGTCCCTCAATGCCCCAAGTTTTTATTTGTCTGCTAGTTTCTACACATTTTACATAGTGGTACAGTTAATCGGGGAGTAACTTGCATCTCCAGCCCTAAACACACCCAAGTGACAGAAGAATTATGCAAGTCCCGCAACTGAGGAATAAAAAAGGAACCGAGGAATATCGAGTTTGCGATATTCTGGGAAATTCAGGTTACACAATCAGTGAAATCAGTCGGTTCACTAACTGCATACAAAATCAATTGTGAAATTTGAAGATTTAGACCATCAAAATTAGGTCGCTCCTAATACAGCCTATTAGCTTAATTAAAGTCACAAAATCAAAAACAATTGTTAAATTGTGTGTGTTTGGGTTACGCCTATGTAGCTCTTAAGAAAACACCACAACACAGTGTACACTTCAAATAGACAGGAAGAAGAAAAGCTCATTAAATAAAACCAAGGACTGATGACACAGCTGATAAAAAGGCTTAGGGTTTTAAAATCGGAACCTAAATGCTTTCAAATGAACCAGTACATCCTACTGAGAAATACTTCTGTTATGTTTAAGCAAAAGATTCCATTCGCCACGGTTTTTGTTTACAAGATCCGCAACAGGAAATGGTTTGGGCATGTCCAGTAAGTTGGTGAAAAACCTTTAGTAAGGTTTAAACTAAACACGGTAAGTTGTCACTCCTATGTCTGCTAGAGCTATATATACACAATACTTTTGTATGAGATACATACAGTACCATTTAAAGTCTGGACATTCTTGCTTGAAATTTTTCTCCACTTGCCATATAGACTTTTTTCACAATTAATCACTATTTTTTTTATTAGACCACTGTTGGTTCTTTGTTCTCAGGACCATCACAGAACAGGTATAATTTGGGTGGTGGATTGTTTATTGTCAGTTCTGCAGTGACACTGATGGGGTGAGGGGGTTTTAGTGCAGCAGTGCTGCTGTAGTTTCATTGAAAAATCTCAGTGACACTGCTGGGATAGGAATAATGCACCAACCAAATAATACATGCCCTGTGGTGGTTCTATTGGGATCCTGATCATTAGAACACTGTAGTCCACAAACAGATGGACTACAATCTGGAATTGTAGAACTACAAAGTCCATCTTTACATTAAGTGGAACTGAGAATATGGATGATGAGTGGAGCAAAAAGGAGGTGTGACCAAACTTGACTGGTGCACTACATACATGTACCCCCTGATTAAAACTAAAAGACAAACTAATACCATGGTTTACAGAGAACCTACAAAATAAAGCACGAAATAAAAAGACAGAGAAAAGACAAAGTCTGGACTGTTCACGGTCGAGAGAGAAATGGCGAAGTGGGAGGCATGAATCACTTGAGTCTAATGCTTTTAATCAGATGCAGATGTAACTACTTCACTTTGGCAAACTGCATCAAAAAGCCTGGAGCTGCAGCAAGTTATATATAGAACAATCCGGCACCGGGTAAAACTTCAACCACATGTGGAAAAAGAAAAGGAAAAAAAAAGCCTCCATCAACTCTGTGCAAACGCCTGATATAAAAAGGAAGATGCTCTAAATGAATAAGCATAATAAGCAGTACAGAACCTTCACTAACATGCACTAAGGCACTGCATGGCCTTGGAATACTGGGTTACACTGGGACAGCATGTCCAGACCCTTATACAAACATGACGGCCCATGCTGATACTGAAATCTGTCTCATGGACATGTACACTGAACTGTCTATGTCTCAACCTGTGTCTTACTACATAACACAAAAGAAGTTTGAACTTCAGTCTGTGTTCAGAGACTCAAAACAAAGAGCATGAAAAAAGATGGGGAATAAATCTGGTACCTATAAAAGAAGCAGTCACAACACACCAGAACCCCCATGCAGCTGCCGTTGCGGTTGGCCTGGGCCAAGTTCCAAAATCCTCCTCTTTAGATCCAGCAGCAGGAGACTTGAATGAGAGGAATGTTCGTCACAGCTATACCATGGCGGTTAGCAAAGTTCTGCAGCACCAAACTGACGTCACTACCTCAGCCCCGGCTCAGGGAGAGTCGGGGAGCTGCGTTGTGGTGTCACACTTTCCTCTTGGTGCAATGCAATCAGCAAACAAGCAGCAGTTTCTGCAGCAGGCATACGGAGCCTGTCTCGGATGATCACTCAGCATTTGTGTCCCATGCTGCCGCTACCTCCAGTCTCCTGTAATCTCATCCTCCCTCCCTTTTCTCCCCTCAAATCCCTCATCCTCTCCCTCCTTCGCTCACTCTCTCACTCATGTTTCAGACTGCAGCTCTCCTCCCTCTGTGGGTTTTTTTTTTTTTATACCTCTCTCCACTTCTCCCTCACTGGCTCCAACTCACATGGTGGGACCACAACATGGACAAATATACATTCAGCAAAGTGCCGAGCCATCATTGATGAAATAGTTCTGAACATGCCTTGTTATTTTTACAAATTCATTCAATACAACCTGGTAAGAAGGTGCATGAGCATGTGCAGACAAATTGCAAGTTGGGGGGAGGGGGTAATAAATTCAATATGCTGTCCCACTGAAAGGATCTCCAAAACATAAAAAAATAGCCTGCCGTAAATAGGAAGCACATGGTCAGCCATAATGCATACACGAGTCCTACTGTCCAAATATCTATCCATGGGTCTCAGAGGACCCAAAGTCTGCCAAGAAAACACTTCCTCACACCGTTATTCCACCACCATCAGCCTGAACTGTTGACACTTGAGAGGAAAGATTTATTGATTAATGCTGCTGGTGCCAAATTTTAATTCCCCCTTCAGCATGGCTTCATCTCACCCAGCCCAGGTTTTTACTTTCTGCCTTCAGTTTTTTTTTTTTGGTGCAAAAAAATTAACACAAAATGTAACACTTAAGTCATGGGAAGCTGTTGAAATGCTGCTATTTCAGGGCACAGTGATCAACCTGACACATGGCACTCCTGAGACTATTACAGCTCACTGCAGTAATGTTACCACATGATGCCACTGTCTCATCTGGATGATGACATCACTCTGAAAAACCACATTCCTCTTTATCACAAGTTGAACCTATAACCAGGTGATGTTTAAACAGAAACCAGTGAATTAGTCTGAATAAAAAGAGCATAGCTCATGTTTGTATTGAACAAAATTCTTTTAAATTAAAGAAATTTAGACCTTTAATTAGCACAATTATTCTGAGCTTATATAAGGAACACTATTTTACTGATCTAATAACTTAAGTTTATTAACATAAATAAAGAGAAAATGAAACATGGGAAGTCAATAAGCTTCAATGTATAAGTGTGTTCATGCAGTGGTTTGTTCTTCCACCCCACAGCAAGCAGGTCACAGGTTCTATTAGTGGTTCAGTTCCCTTGTGGAGTTTGCATGTCCTCACTGAGTAGGTTTACTCTGGCCACTCTGTTTTCCTCCCACATTTTAAAGAATGCTGATTTATAAAATAGAGATGCTATAGCTGGTCACCTTTCCTTTCAGAAAAATAGCCAGTGATGCTAGCTTGATGCTAAATAATCCACTTTATTGAAGTGCATACATTTGCATAAAAACTCCAGCAGCACTGCTACGTCTGACCAAACTAATACATTGCAACACACTGATACATCACCATTATCACTGTAGAGTCTCTGAAGTACTGAAAATCAATCAAGACTGATACTGTGAGTGCCCTGGGTCATTGGAGAATAGAGTAAAGGGGACTAGCTGGAATACAGACTGTAAAAGTAGAACCAAAGAGTGCGGCATAATTCACTAGTTAGTAAGTGAAGCTAATAAAACCATCAATAACACACTACACATACTTGCATATATATATATATATATATACACACACACACACACACACATACATACATACACATACATGTATATAAAAAGACAGGTCTTTACTGATTGAACGCCATAAATACTAATGTGGCGGGACGTTAGTCGGCGTGGTTAGCGATACATTACTAAAAAAAAAAAAACTGTTAGAAACCACAGACGATTCCACGAAGTTGAAATCAGTTCCACGCGTGAAAACAAAGCCAAACCTACCGGTTTAAAGTGTAAGAGCCGTTGCGTTTAAACCTCATTTTGGGAAACGGAGGCGTCCACAGCCGTTTGTTCCAGCTTTTCTTTCGTCCAACAAGCAGCTTTTTGGTATTTAGCAGAAAAGCCAAAAAGGAGCCGCGCTTTGTGCAGCCTTCCTCCATGTGCAGCTCCGTCAGCGTGGCTTCCGTCGGCAGGATCAAAGAGCCGCGCAAACAATGGCATCAGCCCCACGCGCGCACGAGCGCACGCGCACACCGATCGCACACAGAGGCTTGATTCTCATCTGGGTTTTAAAGTCTCTCATCCAATAAACTGTTATTTACCCCCGCGTTATAACACGATATTATAAGTGTTTCAAAATATATTCGATGTATAAAGATTATAGAGTGCGACATTAAATTCCCAATGAAGTAGTTGAGGTGATAAAGCAGCTCGGATGTTTTTAGTTGCAGCTTGTAATGTTTGTAAAACTGCACTATATAAAAAGTATTTTAATCCTTATGGTTTAATCCAGAACGCTAACAAATGTCTAGAATCAAGCATCTAGTCACATTCTGGACAAATGTATGCACACAATTTTGCTCCAAGAGTTTGAGGAAGGCCAGCCAGTGGCTTAGTGGTTAGCACGTTCGCCTCTCAGCGCTAGGGATTCCCGGTTCGAATCCCAATCTGGGTGGAGTTTCCATGTTCTCCCTGTGTCCACGTGGGTTTCCTTCGAGTTCTCCGGTTTCCTCCCATAGTCCAAAAACATGGATGAAGTCAATTGAGTTCTCCAAATTGCCCGATATAGAGTGTGTCTGTGTGGGTGAGTGTGTGCCCAGAGATAGATTGGCACCCTGTCCTGGGTGTATCTGCCCAGCTCCCAAGATGTTCTCCCCTGGATGGGTATGGGGAACCCCATATAGGACCCTAATATAGGATTAAGCAGAAGAGAATGAATGAATGAATGAATGAATGATTTTGAGGAAAACCCTTTTGTTTTCCAGCAAGACCGTGCCCCTCTGCACAAAGCAAGGTCTATAAATGCATGGCTGTGTTGTAAAATGTGCTGTAAAACAACTAAATGGCCCACACAAACCCCTGATCCCGACCTCATCAAACACCTTTGGGATGAACTAGAGTGCAGATTACAGGTCAGGTTCTTCATCCAGCAATAGTGTCTGATCTCACTCCTATACTTCGAGACAATAAAATAAAAAAAAAAAGAAATCCCACAGACGCACTCAAAAATCTGGTAGAGAGCTTTGCTGGGAGAGTGGAAAGTATAATAGCTTTGGGCTCTTCCAAACTTCAGTCTGGAAGAGAACATCATTAATGTGTCCTTGCATGTCCTTCCTAACATTAAACCCTTTAATAGAGCACAGAACCAATCAGTGTGATCTTTCAGTTCATTCATGTGGTCGCTTGACTGAGTATGATGATCGTGTAGGACTCCCCCTCTCCTTTTTCCTCTCTAGCTATACTTAGCTTTAGAGAGTCATTCATTAAAATATCAGCTATCTGGCTCGCTCTCTGCAGTCGATCAGCCACTGCGGGATGGGAGCTTATATAACCTGCTCTGGGTATCAGCACTTCCATCAGGCCTTTGCTGCAGTTTGGACATACAGTACTGAGAACTATTTGATCAGCAAACGGTAAACACACACCGTCTGAAGTTCAGCTCTCAACCACTTTGGTTTTAAAACAAGCTGCAAATCTAATAAATTATTATTTGGACCACATTCATAATTGATTATGATGCAAATATGCAGAGGCAATGCATCATAAATGCAATGCAATGTCACAAACAATTAAATCCATACAGAGTGAAATTAATTTTTGGCAAAGATCTAGCACTAACATTAATAAAGTCTTTTGCAGCACATCCCAAGGACCTTCAGGACTTTGAGATGATCGATTCACATATGAAAATGATGATCCTTCTGCCTCCCAAACCACTGCAGAACAGTAGTTCATATGTCACTTGACAGAACTTCAAGTTGCTCTGACATAAACCATTGATTAAAAGTTGAACAGCAATTATAGTCTGAAATGTTTCCACAGATAAACCACTTTGCACACTTTGTTTTGTATATAATGAAAGGACAGGGCACATTAGAACCTTACACAGTTAAACTGAGACATAGCATGCAATCTTTTGTTGCCTATTCTCAGCAGTGAGCATGACAAGGCCTGGACCATGTGGTGCGAGTGACGCAAATGCAGTCTGAAATATACCAGAACCCAATTCACATTCTGCCCACGTAATCAAATCAATCAGCACGGGCACTGAGGCAGGACAAAGTCCAGAGCTATGCCCTTTCCATCAAAATGCAAAACACAATCTCATTTATTCACCTAAATTCGGTCAGTTTACAGAATGAGCTCAATGAAGCAAATTGCAAACAAATGATAAAACAAATAAATAATTAATACTCTCTTCACTGGATATTCAAAAAAAAATAGGACAATGGTATGGTTGTAATAAATAAAAACAGGCTCATTTAACTGTGCTGCATCAGTTAGGACAGTAACAGCAAAAGATTTATTACCTGGCACCTCTAAATACAGGGGGTCCTGATTATTAGAGAACATAAAAAACATAAAAACATAAAGCAGACTAGCCAATTGCCTAAATAAACAAACTGACTACAGTCTGTAATTGTAGGGCTACAAAGTCCATCTATATGATCAGTGGAACAGCAAAAACAGAACTGAGAAGGTGTACCTAATAAAATGGCCGGTGAGTGCATGTCTAAATAATGTAAATGCCATAAAGCAAACAAACAATTGTTATGTTAATTGATATTAATAAAGTAGTTATTCATTAAGTGATTCTGTACTAAAAAATACTTCACACTTGAATGCAGCACACTTCACTAAGTATTGTGGTGACATCACACGTCTATAACACTCTGCTGCCATCTACTGGATATTTCTGGAACACACGCTTGCCCCAAGTTCCTAAAAAAAAAAGGTAAATGCATAACTGTTTTTTTTTTTTTTACCTAATCAGGACTTTAAAGCCAGCTCCACACACGCGCACACACACACACACACACACACACACACACACACACACACACACACATATATATATATAGTAAGTTAGACTTTACCAATAATGCTGACCAGCATGTTTAGCCTTAAAAGAAATGCTTGTATTGCAGAAAACCCGAGTTTTCTTTGAGAATAGGAAGTAGGCTTTAGGACGGCTCTTTCAAAGTATTGCACACTCTCTCATACTTGCACAACAACAGGAAAAGAAGAGAACAGAGAGAAATAGCTAAGGAAGTAAAGCTCTATATTTAAATGATTAAATCATGACACGACAGGAAGTTCTAGGGTTCAGTAATGGTAACTATGAGAAATGCCAAGCATGAAAACATGTTGCTAAAACAGCAAAAACATCCAGTACTTTTCCTAAGGTTATTCAGAACCGTTTTACAATTGTTCTGCTTCTAAAGTGCAAAAGACATTTGTTAACTGCTTCCAGCAGACCGGGTCTGTTTGGCGACTCCTAGCTCTAAGCTGGAATGACCCTCAAATCATCTTGTATGTGTATAAATCATCTGCCATTGACCCAAATACTGAACATATGTGGGATCAAATCAAATTATTCATTATTGGGTCCTTTTATTTGTATAATTCTAAATAGTATTATTAGTTATTGTCCATTTTATCAGCTTCACTTACAATATAGATACTCTTTCCAGTTTTGCAGCTACAAAATGTACTCCATCTGTTTCTCTACATACTTTTAGTTCTTTTAATTCTGTTCTCCAATGATTAGGACACACACACAGGACACCGACAGAGCAGGTGTTATGATTATTGTTATTATTCTTAGTTCTGCAGTGATCTGTATGCATGTGTTCTGTGCAGGTGTAGAACTGCAAAGTACATCTATATGGTTAGTTAAAATAAGTTAATTAAATAGAAAAATTTGTGTAAAACACAACAAGGTGTATCTAATAAAGTGAGCAGTAAGTATGTGATGTGTGTGAAGAGTGAATATGAATCAAGTCTGCACCATCATAATTGAATCTATAATAAGATAAGTCTGCAACTCAGTCCACTCTGGGAGAATGCAGCAGTCTGGAGAACTTTTACAGAACAACTTCATGAACAATTCTCACTCAGCATGAACCAGCTCTTCAATTAAAGGGATGTAAATGTAAATGACCTGCTCTCAAACACCTGAATCAGCACAGAAGGCCTGGAATAATCAGCTATTAAGCTGAGAAAGGTGATTTTAGTAGCAACAAAATGCCAAAACTAGGCCTGCAGTCCCAGAGTGGAGATAATACCACTGTTCCTGTCTAGCACATCACATTGAACAGGCTGAGAGCTTTTATAAGAGCAAAGATTTATGTTCTATCCCATATTAATGCCCATGTATTTGAAAAGTGATTTGCAATCTGCATGTGTAAGCTTTTTAAATCTATTCAGTCGTGTCTGACACTAAAAGGATTGGATAATCTATACGCAGTTTACTGATCTATAAAATTTCAGGTTTTTATGAGGTTAATCACCAAGTATTGCCTCAACCATAGTTTACAAACAAAACAATCATGGAGCAATAAGTATTCCTAATGTACCCATCAGCATGTCTTTAGAATGTGGGAGGAATCAGGAATCAGCCCTGGATTCTTTCAGGAACAGGAAGGACTCCACACAGATAGGAACTTTGGTCGCCCCAACCGGGGATCGAAACCAGGACCTTTTTGCTGTGACCCGTAATGGCAGAGAGAAGGCCATAAAAATATTTTGTCAAAACAATTAGACTGTAAATGTGTCAAAAATTATATGCAAATCCTGTTGAATCTAAAAGCTTCTTTTGTATCCATCAAATGCCTGTTACAACACTGGTGGCTGGGCCGTAAAGCTGCTCTGTGAGAGAAACAATGAGCTTTTTGTTTCTTATAACGTTGCATGATGTACTGCTTTATTCGCAGAAAAAAAAACTTAAGGCAGGATGATAGAACAGTTCCGGAGATAAACTGGTCTTTTGTTCTATTTCGTGATCTTCTGCTTTCTAATGTTTAGGACCACAACCTAGCAGCAAGATACACCACTAGGCGTGGGGTTGTGATAATGTTTCCACATAATTGGTCGCTTTTTGGTGGGGATTTTTTGGAAAAAGAAATTTTATTTAACTAAGAGAGAGAAAGAAAGAAAAAAACTACATCTACAATATCTGTATTTCTCTTTGCTTGGCTTGGCCTCCTGTAAGCTACTGACACTAAACACAGGAAAGCAAGCCGATAGCAATGTATCCATACCCATCCAAATCCTACAACTTGAAAATGAAAAATTTACCAACTGATTATAGTTTGGCTCTAAATTTACTGCAACTTTATTCTAATACCTGATTAAATCCTCAATAGAACCATAACAAACTACACAAAGATTTTTTTTTAACTCATGTGCACAAACCCATGTGTTCTAGCTCCCAGGCTTAGAACTTAAAAGACACAATCAGGCATGCAAACCTTTAACAATACAATGTTTGCAGCACAACAGAACAATAACACACAAAAACCCAATTCAATATATTTTGTGTAAACTTTTAAAGGAAAAGATTTGATCCAACAAGGACTTTTAGGGTGAAGATAAAGGAAGGCATGTTTAACTGCCTGAAGGCTATTTAACATTCAAGAACATTCATTCCTACATGGCATTCGTTCATAGATCATTACACAATGGTCTATGGTAGGAGTTATTCACTCTGTAGAGACTTTTGACCGTGGTAACTTGCAGAACACAATGAGCCAGAACATAACACCAGACTGCAGGTGACGTTTAAGGGCTCGAGACCAAAAAAATTCACAAATAAACCAGTTATGAGACATGAACTTCTTGTTCTATACATAATACTACAGCTTTCTTTATCACAACTAAATAAATGGGGTTGCGAATAATCTGTACAGATCTGGATGTAATTTCAAAACACACCTAAGAAATGCAAGGAAATAAATGGGAAAGTTAAACAGTAAGGCAGAAAAACAATGAACAAACTTTTCAAACCAATGAGAAATCAATAGGCACCTCAAGCAGAATCCAGTGTTCAGCCTTTTGAAGTATCACAATTAGACTCTGCAGGCTTTGTCAGGTCCCAACAGAGCAGTTTTGAACAGAATAGCTGTGAGAGCATTTTAGTGCCAAAGAAAACATGTACAGAGTGCAAATCCCAAGGACAAGATGAGACCTATACCTCAGTAGAATGTCCACCACTGCAGTCCACTCAAATGTCCATGCAGTCCTGTACTGTTCACAATAAATAGCAAAACCATCCCCACTTGCATATATATTATTAATACATTTCTTTATATTTATGGATCCTGTATGAACAAGTGACAACCCTGCAGCACCTAATAATCAAACTACCACGAGATGCACGTTCCAACCCATGGCACCTTTTCAGTGACAAGTATTACAATCTAATATAGGAAATAATTATTAAAATGGGCATGAAATGTAATCAGTTGATTAATTTGCAAAATTTTACAGAAGGTTAATAGATAAGCTGAGAAATACTATGGTGGTTTTATCTAGTGCACTACAGAAGAACAAACTAAAAGTTATGTATTTACTTTAGCTCTTAAAAAGTCCATGAACATAAAGGTGCAGGTGACATTGTTTAAACTTGGTGACATGGAACATTAAAAGGTGGCATGTCCCCTCTTCATCCATCTCGCCATTAGCAGGCGTTATGACGGTAAAACATTCCAGAGAGTCCTGTCAACAGACTACTCTGCGTTTGGGAGTCTCATGCAGCCCAGAGCTGAATTCTGTCTGCTACATTACAATGCCATTACGTTTCTAACAAGGTGCTGTGTTTTTCTTTATAATGTTATTCTCTATGGCAACCTCACTGTGTGCAACACAGCCATTATGCTATAATTATGCTTTTGTGCCTTTACTTGTCACTGAGGTCCTGAAGGATGATTTAAAATTTGAAAAACTTGAAAGCTTGAAACTTGAAAACATACAAAGTCAGAAATACCATTTTTGTAATTGGTTTCAAGCTGCGAGAAATTGTAATAAATTCAATTAAAAGCATTTTCCTGACAGAATACAGACTGGCCTTTTCTAAACCGTGGCTATTGAAGGAGATGGCACTGTGCCATTAAGGTATGGCTATAAAAACAATAGCTCTCCTCCACCCAGTCGAGAACGTTTCCTTCCCCTGGTGTTGCCGTCATCTCTTTATTTTTGTCTACATGCTGAAAAGCTATGCTCGGTTACACACACACCTGATTCCACGGTTCTGCAGTGAACGCGTCCCATAAGTCTCCCAGAAACCGTGCATCGTCATTTTGATAGATGCAGAATGTTATGGTAAATTACACAACCCTATTTCAACTTTGCTTTTAAAGACTAGTATTAGAATTAGATCTGATATTTATTCCATTACATGGATTAAAGACTAACATTTGTCAAATGTCACCGAACGTTAGTGTAACATTGAGTGTGGATGGTAATGTAAACTAAAGATTAAATCAATCATATTCCCAGCATTCCTTTTGCTTCCTGTATGTGGCGCTTATTTCCCCACAACAAACTGTAAAGCAGCGAAACACAGATAATGCAGCTTATGCAATGAGAAAAGAATGTGGATGTATGTCAGGAACCATTGGGCGGTAAAGGCAGCAGGATGATGGGATGAACCTATGAAGCAGCTTAACAATGGCTGACTGCCCCATTTTAACCCCAGGTTACTGGGTCAACTGCATCTCACTGCAAAAACCAGCTGCACAAATCAGCAGACAAGACTTTTTATGTCGTCCTTCTGAATCAACCCTATAACAAATATACTGTAGTCTACAGTTTGTAATGACATGTTTTAACATGTCCAGCCACCGGCATTCTGTAGGCAGTGTCTTGTAAGCACAGATGAAACTGATAACAACAAATGAGCCACTGTTCCTGACAACAGAGTGAAGTGTCTAACAGAGTGCAAACTAAATACTTTATTGTTTTGACCATAAAAACATTATAATTGACTTTTTTATATTAAAGTGACAAATATTCCCAATGAGGCATAACAGAAAAGCTTTATCATTATATCCTTTGAATCCATGATGTCATTGCCACCTGTGGCTGGAACTCAAAGAGAAGAAATTGGCTAAGCAAGAAGGGATGCCATTTAATCTTTGCCTATCAATAACAGCAGAGGTAGCCAATTATGGGCATCTGGAGCTTTTGTTCACTGAAGAGGATAAGTGCTCACCTCTAAATGTGATACCTGTGGGTACCAGATCAGAAAATTTAGATCTTCTGATGTCAACAGTCTCAGAGAAGAACCTGACGGTTGTGTTGTCAGACAGATGGGTAGGAATTGGAAACGTATCAAATCAGACAAGATGATAATAACACCAAATTATGGATAAAACTGTTCAGACTGATACCAAACAGCATAATCCAGAGTGATGTGACCACAAAAAATTATGCAGACCCAATCGATATCCATCATTCAGTACCGTAGGTTTTTATGACCCATTATCATAATGATAAAATATACAGAGAACAATTTTATTACAGCATCACGGACACTCTCTTAGCAGAGCATTTAATTTAGCATATCCACCGCATCCACATTATCCAATACAGAAAGGCATTCATGTATTTGGCATTTCTAAAGCTGGATCAGACATGCCCCTGCCCCGTGATAAGGATAAACAGATACTACATTTTGTGAGACTAACTCAAGTATTAAAGTATTTGACAAAACATTCATCCCTGGCTGGGCATGGGAAAGCCCCCAACCAGTATAGGATTAGGCGGCCAAAATAACGTGATGAGATAACTATTGTGATCATACTTATGCACAGGCCACATAATAAATTATGCAAATAAAATAAAAGTTCTTTGCAGACAGTGAGTTCACCATTTTTCATGATGCTTAATCAGCGTGCAAACCTTAATATAAGATTGTCAACAGATGCAATCTTCCATTTACCCAAAGATTTTTGGGATTCTGAACAGCCTTTCAATGACCACCCACCTTGTTGGAAAGGGGGTTAAAAACCTAATGAATCATTGTACAAATACTGATGCTGACATTTCCCAGCGAACTGCATTTGGTCATGGAGCTTTGCTTTACAATGACTAGCTGCGAGCCAAATGTCTGACAGCAGCCAAAGAGAGCATAAGGCTGAGAGAAGACGGGCACAAGAGCACAGGAGTGAATTACAGAATAAATATAACACTTCACAAGGAAACACTCGGGTAAACTACAGAAAAGCACAGAGCTACTGTGTTTAGATCATTATACAGTATTGTATTTGTACTACTGCAGAGTGATGTCATTTGCAAACAAAATGAAAAATAAATAATAACTTAATTTTTTCATTCATTATCTTCCGTTTTTATCCTCTATTAGGGTCGCGGTGGGGTTCCTCATGCCCATTCAGGGGAGAACGTCTCGGGCGTTGGGCAGAAACACCCAGGACAGGGAGCTAACCCATCGCTGGGCACACTCACACACTCACACACACACACACACACACACACACACACACACACACACACACACACACACACACTCTACATGGGGCCATTTGTAGAATTCAATTGACTTCATACATGTTTTTGGACTGTGGGAGGAAACCGGAGAACCTGGAGGAAACCCACGCGGACACGGGGAGAACATGGAAACTCCACCCAGATGGGGATTCGAACCGGGAATCCCTAGTGCTGAGAGGCGAACGTGCTAACCACTAAGCCACCGTGCCGTGCCGCCTAAATAATAACTTGGTAAATTTAATGAAACATTAATATTTGCACTGGAAGCTACATAATTATGTGTGAGAATGTCACAAGAATTACAAGATACTGAACTGAAACTCCATCCATTATTCTCTGCTTAATCCTTTACTAGGATCGCTCACATTGCACATTCAGAGGAGAATATTTTAGGTGCTGGGCAGATACACCCAGTACAGGGTGCCGACCCATCGCTGGGCACACGCGCATACACACACATGCACGCACACACATGCACGCACACACATGCACGCACACACATGCACGCACACACATGCACGCACTCACACACTATAATATATGTGGGATGGACCGACTGTCTTCTCAAGGTGTTTCTATGACCTTTTGTCTTATAAGTAGCACCACCTATGCCTGTAAATGCCACCTATGCCACTTTACCACTTTGTTTGTCCGAATATCCTAAGTTTTAGAATACACTCTGCTATTCCAGGTTCTGGAAACAAGCCGCATGCAGCCGTTAAAATGACTGCTGTGTATTTTTATGAACCCAGGGGACAGCCAGCTTGCCTTCTGCAGGCTATCTCAGAGACATGTTTAGTAATCAGAAGCAGGATGGTGTAAGCACATCTGGGTGATGTGTCGGTGGAGACATGAAGGGGTGGATGTTGTCCTTAAATAACCCCTCAAAAGAGCAGAGGCATTTTCCATTATGAGGTAAATGGCAGTATTGGCAGTTTGCTGTTGTACTCATCTCTAAAACATGGTGCATTGCTAAAATACTAACTGGATCTTCGTGATTGACTGCTGATGGAATAATACAGCGTTGGCTCAGTTGTATAACGCTGAGATGAAACTAGCATGAGGGATTATATTGCTTCACAGCCCCACTATAGAAGTTCAGTGTGTCAGATTTCTTCATTATCACATTAAGTCCAGGGTATTAGTATTACTTTCTGCTAATGCCAAGGTACATTAGAGTGAATGTGCTTCATCCATGTCCCCAACTCAATTTCTGATCACATTATGCTGTTTTTGGCTAGACACTAAAAATAATGTGTGTGTGTATATATATATATATATATATATATATATATATATATATATATATATATATATATATGCGCATGGTAAAAACTTTGGACACAACTTAACTCTTATCCACTTATCTCAGTTCCACTTCCATCTGTAAAGATGGACTTTGTAGTTCTACAATTCCAGTCTGTAGTCCATCTGTTTGTAGCCTGCAGTACATACTGTCAGTCTTCATTCTGTTCTCTAATGCTCAGAACCCCAATAGTAGCACCACAGAGCAGGTTTTATTTGGTTGGTGTATTATTCCTATCCCAGCAGTATCACTGAGGTGTTTAAATGAAACTACAGCAGCACTGCTGCACTAAAACCCCCTCACCACATCAGTGTCACTGCAGAACTGACAATAAACAATCCACCCAAATGATACCTGTTCTGTGACGCTGCTGACAGAGAACAGAGAACCAACAGGGGACTAACAACAACAAGAAAAAATCTGGACTACAGTCTGTAATTGTAAAACTACAAAGTCCATCGGTATGGTAAGTGGAGGAAATAGAGGTGGAGGATAATGGAGCAAGAAAGGCGCGTGTCCAAACTTTTGACCAGGACTGTATATAATAAGGCGGCACGGTGGCTTAGTGGTTAGCACTTTCGCCTCTCAGCACTAGGGATTCCCGGTTCGAATCCCCATCTGGGTGGAGTTTCCATGTTCTCCCCGTGTCTGCGTGGGTTTCCTCCGGGTTCTCCGGTTTCCTCCCACAGTCCAAAAACATGTATCAAGTCAATTGAATTTTCCTAATTGCCCCATATAGGGTGTGTCTGTGTGAGTGAGTGTGTGCCCAGCGATGGATTGGCGCCCTGTCCTGGGTGTATCTGCCCAGCGCCCAAAACGTTCTCCCCTGGATGGGCATGGGGAACCCCACCGCCCCCCCGGCGACCCTAATAGAGGATAAAGCGGGAGATAATGAATGAATGAATGAATGAATGAATGAATATAATAAGTAAAAAAAAAAATTAAATTACAAGGGGTGTAAAAACAAGGTGTATTCCTTCACTATAACTGTATTTATTTTCAGTGTACCAAGTGTTGATAGCTAAACCTTCTCCTCTCATTGTGGTACTGTCGAAATAATCAACTGATCTCAGATGTCATGATCAACATGCTGCTTTTAAAGATGGTATACAGTGGTGCATAATTTACAGAACTGATTTAGGACTCAAGCTGTGGTTTGCTCACAGAGTCACTTTTAAGTTCAACAACAGCGAAAGAGAAAGGAACCATGGTCTCGTGTCACTTTGGGACATGTGAGAGCGTAAAGTAGGAAACAGAGGAGCACACGAACACACTGTGGTTATTGAACTCACCCCATCAACCAGTCCATGATGAAGATGAAGATGAAGATAAGTTGGAGCTCAGTGAAGGTGGCGGGTTGATGAGTCCTCGGTTAATTAAACACCTCCCCCCCTCCCCCCTGGCTGCACTCTGGACGGGCTGTGTGTTTTCGTTCCTCTGAAACGCTGCAGCTCTTCCAGCTGTCAGAGACGCGGCGAGATCAAAGCGGCGGTGTGCGCGGGCTGCCTTCACGAGCACCATCAACAACACGCCGTCCGAACGCAGAGCTCGAAGCCGTCACAGCTGCCGGCGGCTCTGGCGCCGCTCTGTCTGGGGGTGCAGGTCGCTCGCAGTCCCGACGCCTCGCCGCCGCCGCCGCCGAACGAACATGTTCAGCCGCACAGCTTCACAGGGAAGCCGGAAGTCCGCGCTGCGTCGCCCCTGTCACTTCACTCATTCGCGTCCCCTGCCCGAAATGCACGGCGTTGCGGGCGGTTCTCACGCATGCGCCGACGCTTCGGTTTGCGTTCCAAATGCCACTGTGGTTCCTACCGCCTACGTTCTTTAGAGCCGATCTAAAACTCTCAAACTTTACTAGTTAGTGCACCTAATCGCAAATTGAGTGTTGTTTGAGAACCGTCGTTCGCGTCTGATTTTTCAATGACTAAAACGAGCCCATTAGCTGCCATAGCAGTCATTTTGTGCCCTAAGTAGTGCACATGTGTAGTGTCAACAGTGGTATTTGGGTTTCTGCCTGCTGCTCAGCCTTGTTGTGTCTGGCAATCGGCGCTTAATCACAGGGCTGCTGTTTGCGTTCGGATTTCACTGTTTGTTTTGTCAGCTGTTCACCAAGTTCGTGGTCATGTAAATTAAATACATTCATTTTCCATATTAACAAAAATCATAATAATAATAATGATAATAACAATAAGAGAAATTATGTTATTATTGTTATAATAGAATAACAATAATATATAGGATATTGTAGTGGTAGCTGTAATAATAATACAATTAATAATAATAATAATAATAATAATAATAATAATAATAATAATAATAATAATAATATTTATTCATTCATTATCTCCCGCTTTATCCTTTATTAGGGTCGCGGTGGGGGTCCCCATGCCCATCCAGTGGAGAACGTTTCAGGCGCTGGGCAGATAGACCCAGGACAGGGCGCCAATCTATCACTGGGCACACACTCACTCACACAGACATATGGGGCAATTTGGAGAATTCAATTGACTTGATACATGTTTTT
>JAFMOD010001743.1:667667-716027 GCA_019802435.1 Corydoras maculifer
ATAATAATAATAATAATAATAATATTTATTCATTCATTATCTCCCGCTTTATCCTTTATTAGGGTCGCGGTGGGGGTCCCCATGCCCATCCAGTGGAGAACGTTTCAGGCGCTGGGCAGATAGACCCAGGACAGGGCGCCAATCTATCACTGGGCACACACTCACTCACACAGACATATGGGGCAATTTGGAGAATTCAATTGACTTGATACATGTTTTTGGACTGTGGGAGGAAACCGGAGAACCCGGAGGAAACCCACGTGGACACGGGAAGAACATGGAAACTCCACCCAAATGGGGATTCGAAACGGGAATCCGTAGCGCTGAGAGGCGAACATGCTAAACACTAAGCCACCGTGCCGCCCCTATAATAAAAATAATAATAATAATAATAATAATAATAATAATAATAATAATAATGATGATGATGATGATGATGATGATGGTCGGTGTTGTCGAAAATACCTGAAGGTAGCATTACTTAATTGCAGAACATTACTTTATTTATTTATTATAATCATAGTAATACTATTACTATAAACAATCTCTTTTTCTTTTGTCTTGTTAAAGCTTTTTTTGGGTCTTTTGCTATTGCTTGCCTCTTGGTAATGTAATATTTCATCTTACCGGTAGATAGCAGCAGTACACCGGCACAGTGAGATGACCTCTGTCTTTAGGATGGTTGTATGGCTTCAGGGTGTCATAAAGACATTTGAGATGGATTAAAAATAATACAAACGTGCTTGTGTTCTCTCGTCTTTAGTGTTCTTTGACATTTTATGGTTAATGGTTTAGTTTCAAACGTTTTAGTTTAATCCAAAAACCCACATCATTTGTAACTGTTGCTAAATCTTTCCACTTAACTCGGGGCCAACAGGTCGCAGGGCCTTCTGTTTTTCTCTTTAATTAATAAATGGTTTCAGACACTCATCATCTGAGCTCAGTTTATTTAGAGAGAGAGGCATAAGGCACTCTGACATATGAAAAAGAGCAGAATGTTGCTCTGACGTAACGAGGCTAAAACTTTCCATTTATAAACTCCGGGAATGGAGATGAGTCTGGCTCAAAATATGGCACTAGTTGGGAACATTCCCTCTCTCTTATTCTCTTTCTCTCTCTCTCTTTCACACACAAATACACACACACACACACACACACACACACACACAGAACGTTGTATAATTATTAAAACTAGTTTTGCTTGTTTAGATTTACATATTTGCCTAAATCTATAAATTGGCATGGTGACCTAGTGGTTAGCACATTCGGTTGGAATCCCAATCTGGGTGGAGTTTTCACGTTCTCCCCGTGTCCACGTGGGTTTCCTCAGGGTTGCCCAGTTTGCTCTAACAGTCCCAAAAACATAGATTCAAGGTAAATTAGCACCCTGTTTTGGGTGTATCTGCCCAAAACGTTCTACTCTGGTTGGGCATGGGGAACTTTGAACTTGAAAGATTATAAACCGTGGTGGAAGTGGACCATCTGATGTGAAAACCATTTTTAGCTGGGTTATCAGTGGCTCTCCTGGCTTTGGGGGAAATAGAAATAGAAATGTATATGACTCTCCTTTTGGAGTCATATACTATTATAAACTCTAAGATATGCTTAGCCACATGCGTACACACACACACGCACACACGTGCATACACACACTCTCACACACACACACACACACACACACTGTTTTACTGACTAACTCAGCAGGATATTTATACTGCTGTGTTTAAGCACTTCCATTTTTGTAATCCATTTAAACTAAAATGTGCAATGAACAAAAACTAAAATAATACAACTCTGAAGTCATTCATTATTGTATGAGTGTTTAAGTGTGTGTGTGTGTGTGTGTGTGTGTGTGTGTGATGAAGGGTTGTTTAAAACTGAAACAGCAGTGAAACAGAGGGATCTGTTGTATTTCAACGTGAACATGTCATCATGCAGTCATCATCAGCTGGCTTTCAGTCATCATGGATTTTTAAAAGGGAAAGTCATCATTATCTCAGCAAGAACAAACAGCAACTTGATAAAGATAACAATGAATACTAAAAACACATTACCCAAAGGCCCTGTTTATATGGTTACATCTGTTACATGTGACCGCACCTGAGCCCCAGTCCTCCCAACTGCCTGCCCCACCCCAGAACTAAGAATATAAAGACATCATTATTGCCTATTTACCCAGATGTCCTCAAAAACTGAATAATCATAGTAATATCACTTGCCTGACTGACTCTAATGTAATTAGTAAATACCTGGTTTGGGTGCGTGATAAGTCCCTTGTCTTGTCAAATGACAACCATTTACTAATTTGGTTAATTACCGTTTGTGAAGGTGCAGATGGCAACCACCTGACATCAACAGTGAGGGGTATTAAAAGTTGCAAGTTAAAGTATTATTCTAAGTATTTTGAAATAAATGACACACTTTCTTACTTTATGCCATCCATAATCAGAAAGTTACCAAAGTAACCCAGCGCTTACTCTGAAGACGTGCTTGGTTTTAAACTATTTTTTTACAAGCCTTCATTGTCCGACACCACTGAATTTTTATGATTGAAGCCAAAGAGGCTATTGATTGTTTCAAGTGACCTTTTCGAAGAGGCATTGTGCTTTTCTATATGCACTTTGTGCAAAGTGAAGAATGAAAATAATCTGCAGTGTTGTGGAAAATTTACTAAATTATTTCAGTAGGAAGAGAGGAATTTCTCTCAGAACTTTTCCCACCAGACTAAGAGCTGCTGGGAACAAAGGGGGCATTCTTACCGCCGGGTATCACCTTAACCCTCAGCTCTTCATGCAATATTTGTATGTAACAGCAAGAAGCATAATATTTATGTTTGAGTGAAATGTGGGTTTTTTGCATTGTTTTATCTCGAGCAAAGTTTATATGTCTAAAAGACAAATATAGGGATGTCTAAAAATGACTTTTTATTTCTTGAGTATTCATCTCATCTTTTCTCATTATCATCTATAGACATCACAAACCTGGTTATGTGTTTGTTTATCTTATTGACATCAGCCGCCCTCTAACCTTTACCAAAATAGAAAAGGACCACCACAGGAATTATAAGTGCACAGTGTTCGTAGGTGGATAATTACATGACGGAGTATGTGTTCACATTTCCTGTTGGCCTAGAAGTATGCATCACACACAGCCTATTGATAACAATCGTAAAAAATCTAGTTAATTAAATGTAGTTTATTTTTAAAGGAAAGTGTGAAATCAAAATAAAAACTGTATCAGTAGTTATCTAATCGAATCTAATCTTATTTAATGCACCGTGTTAAAAATAACCCAGGAAAGACAGTTCTGAAGAGAGTACAGTAAAAAAAAAGGCACCATCAACTCAAATTTTATAATGTTTGTATTTTTGTTTCATCTTCACAAAACAGGTACAGGGGAGGAAAAGCCTTTTAAATGGAACCTGAGGTATTTTGCGTCAAGCAGCCTAAGGTATCAGGATTTTCTTGAAAAGCTCCCTATTTCATTCATTCTTCTAGACAAGTTGTTATTTACACAACATAATAATAATAATAATAATAATAATAATAATAATAATAATAATAATGGGGTTTTGCCCACAATTGAACAGTTTCAGCAAAAAAGGACAGCCCGCATCTTTTTGTTACATGTCTTAAATAATAAGTTTTCAAATACAGAGGTGGGAAAGAAAAGGAACAACAGACAACGTGTCACAAGGAAAAAGAAAAAAACAAGAGCAGCATAAGTACAGTGACAAGGTTTGCTGTAAAGTGAGACTAACTACGAATACAATCATAAATAAACTGCATTCACATGAATAACCACAGACCCCTCATAGTGGGATTCCTCAACCCCTTTGGAACATACAACAGAGAAAATGAGTGCGATAATATATCAGTGTGAAAAAATAGTAAGGAAAATAAAAAAAGAGGCGAGCAAATGAGGGCAAGCAATAGTGTGTGCGCCAAGCAAAAAAGGAGAGCAAGTTGTGCAGGTACTCAAAGCTCAGGGACAGGATCAACCCCAATCACCCCCACCCCCCAGTGTTTGTTTCTCCTGAGCTGAACTGGAGCATCATGTGCTGTAGTTTGTGCCACACATTTCGAGGTGGACTCTGATTTTGCCTAAGGACTGACTACAAGGTTGACCTCTTTCAAAAACACTGACCTTATCTACCTGATGATTTGGTTTCGGTATTAGTGACTCATTCCATCCACACAGGTCCAAGCTCACAATAAATAAATATAAATATCCCGACAATTCCTTTCATTCTGTTTTCACTGTATGTGCTTATAGATAGAACTGGATCCTTTAAAATGCACCATGTCGATGATTTTGAGGAGCATTTTAGGAAGCTGGAAAGAGTTTGTGGATCATCTGTGATTATTATCGATTACACAGGGTTATATAGTTTTACCAAACATATAGCTTATTACCAAAATAAGTTCGGTTAAGACCGACGCAGAAGTTTTACTGAATGTCCCAGCTGGACATCGCTGCGGGGCTTGTATACTGCATCAGGCTTTGCAAAAGCGTCGTGGTTCACTTTCAAAAAGCTGATTCTCGTTTCCTCATGAAGCAAAGAAAGTGCTTTTTAAATTACCACACAAGTTCATTCTACAAACTGCTTCCCCTCAGAGTCGAAAAAGGACACACAGGATGAGGAAAAATAGCATATATTGCTTAAAGTTGTGTATCGTTTTGTGAAGGGTGTCATAAATACAATACAGTCACAAACTGAGGACAACACAAAAAAAATCCACAATCATTATATTATTTCTCATTACCAGAATGAACAAATACAATAAATTAAAATGATAACCAAATGGGCCAATATGCTCGAAATATGTCCGTTGAGATAGCTATATACGATGTACATACTTGTCATCTGTAGAGAAACCAGCAGCTTAATATGACAGCATGCTTAGTGTCGAAATGGCGGACGGTAATTTGGTAGTTCTTTGTGTCCTCTTTCATTATACAGTGTGTAGGTTTAATGGACCGAGGGCTAAAAATGGGGAAAATGGTAAAGGGTAAACACATAAAACCAAAGAACTGCATACACAGTGCTTTTTCTTCATAACATTCCTGCATCCTTCTTCCAGAATTTCCTGCTTACTGGCATTCCAGCGCAATGAGAACAAAAGCAGTGCACGAGGAAGCCTTCTGATCGGCACAAGTCTATAGCGGGACTTCCAGTCTGTCAGTAGAGAGCCGTTGAGCTGTAAGTACACTGAGTCTGTGGTAGAGTAATACCAGATGTGGGTGGGGCGGGGCGGGGCGGGGGGGGTAACTAGTGGAGACTGAGCCATGCTTTAAACCCAATACACTGTGAAGCCGGCAAAGCATCGTTTTTTTAATAGAAGACAATGTCATTTACACTGTGAACAGCAGTCCTGTTCGTTGCCGTCCCAAATACCTTTGGGATGGTGATGGCTTATAAAGATCAGAGACAACAGCAAGTCTGTTGGCATCCAGCTCCACTGGCTCCAATCTCACAGACGTGCAAAACACAAGTATCCGAACGATTTCTCACAGTCATTTGATCAAGTCTAAGCACAAATGCTCCCAAATTTAGGAACCAGCCACCACTGCTGTTCTTCCTTAGTCCTCCCCTTACCTGTAAGGGGCACCTCTCTTCCCTCCTCTACGTTCCAGTGTGTACTGCAGTTGTCAGGACACCTCGATGATCTCCATGCTTCCCGAGAAGCTGGACTGCTTGCCGATCTTGCCGAGTTCTTCCCTTGAGCGAGTTTCTGAGATTCCTTCCTCGAACTCCATCTGACAGCTGCGCCGCTTAAACTGCTGGTCAACGCCAGTCGAAGAGGTGGACGCATCCTCGTGCCAGCTCGCCCTTGACTCCCGGGCCTCGCACGGTTTCTGGCGCAACCGTACAGCATCACATGGACCCGGAAGGGCGCCACAGCCAAGAGGTGCGAAGGGCACTGCTCCCGATTCCCCACCTCCACCGTTCAGAGACTCGTAAAACCAGGGGGCATCACCTGTAGGTGTGACCGGTGTGGTTGCCTGCGACGTGTCCCGGTGTTTGGTCCACATTGGGCCGGTGCCAGCCATAGGCAGGCCAAGCAACACAGTAGACTTTAAGTTTTTAGGTTCATCCAAGCTTGGACTTTTGTGCCCAGAGAGGGATCGACCAAAGCTCAGACTAAGTGACTGCACAGGTGAGCTGGCGCCAGTGTGTTTGTTTTTCCGGCGCAAACGAGCCCTAGAACTACTTTCAGCCAAGGGACTAGGCAAATCAGCTGAGTTAGGGCTGTCCAGCGACGGAGATAACTGACAAATACCGTTTGAGTAGCCGGGGCTAGGACTGTCCAATTTGCAGAGCTTAGGGACATCTTCAACGTGGATGGGTGCGAGTTGGTTACACTGGTTGGGGGTGTATACAGATTTAATGTCCAAGGAAAAAGAGCGCTTGAGGCGATTGGTGTCCAGGATACGCTCAGCTGACAGGTTAAGGCCATTGAAGCCCTGCTGGAGCGACGTGGGAGACGACAGCTTAGTCTCAGACTCGAAAATCTCCCCCTCCAGTCGGGCTTTCTCTGGTTTGGTTTCCCCATTGTGTTCCTCTGCCTCATAGGGCTGTTCACTCTTCTCCTGACCTGAAGACAGTGCCTTCAGCAGACAAAGGCCCTTCTCAAACTCCAGCAGTTGACCCAGAAAGTTGAAGTTTGGCGATATGGAAGGCCTACGATCTTTAACAAACCTGAAAACCAAATAAAAATGTTTTTATCATGATTTCTAGCATAAAAAATGTATATTAAAAGTTTATTCATTAATGAGAACAAAGCTCTGTGTGAGTAATGGGGAAAAATAGTACTATCATTGTTACTTCCTTTCTATGTAAGTCAGCTGTTAAAGAACATGCAACTGAAGCTGCAGTGGCAGAGGTGATTTACCTGTATGCCTCATCCGATGACAAGCCCATTGTTTTCATGATGTAAGCAATGGCGATGGTGGCAGACCTGGAAATGCCAGCCAAACAATGGACAATAACCCGACAGTTGGAAACCTTGGCTTTGTCTATGGAAGTAAACAAACACCAGTGAACAAAAGAGAACCAAACACAACAACAGAAAAAAAGCACATGTAATCTCCAGGAAAGCAGGACAAGCGTGTTCTTTAACATCAGCGTCTGTAATACAGTGGACTCTCTGTTTTCGTTGACTTCACCGGATTTCACCAGGTTCGGTGTTTCTCGTCATCAAAACTCATTGTCCCTGTTGAATCTCCCTTTAAACTTAACTTTACATTCATCTCCATCATGGGACCAAAATGTTTCCAGAGCCAGCAGCCCATCAAAGAAAAAGAGCAGACACACGATGGAGTTGAAAAAGAAAATCATTAAAAAAATATGAGAACGGCCTTAAGATCACTGAAATCAGACGCATTTTATATTCTCTATAAAATAAGTTTATGTATTTTGTGTCTCTAGAAAGAATGAATTGGATCTATATTACTTTAAATGGAAATAGGTGCCTCGGTCATCATCGATTTTGGATTTCACTGATTGTTTGCGGATGATTTAGCAACGAAAACAGAGGTGTTACCATCATCCCATAAATACATGGCTTAAGCACTGCTCTGAGACCAGTTACATTACATGGTTTTAGAATTATGACAATATTATATGTATATTATATTTATTCAAGATTCAAGGAAGTTTTATTATCATTTGTATCGCATGTGGTACATGAGACAAAAACGAAATTATGGACCCCATTTACCCTGTTTAATTAAAGAAAACAAGATATAAACAAGATATTGATATGTAAAATATAATATAGAATATATAACTATAAATATAATATATAATATATATATATATATATATATATATATATATATAATGTAAAAAAATATATAAAATGTAGTATAGAATGATATAAATATAAATATAGCAGCAAATGCAATGTTTATGAAACTCACCAATAAACTCATTTGTCTTGTCCAGCCAGGGAAGAAGCTTCTCACAGTAGTTGTCATTGACAGGAATGCGCATGAAGTGGCTCTCAGAGATGAACTCAGGTTTGGGACAGGTGTTACTGGCATTGAGCACATATGTGATGCCATTCTGAGCCATCAAGTCCTATTATAATAGGGGGGCAGTATGTTAAAAAAAATTTCATAACAACTATAAATGAATAAAGTGTCTGGAGAGAGTCCTGTCTAATACAGCTGCACACTCTTACCTTATTAAGCACATCTTTCTGAGAGCCTAGGTAGAGATGAGGCAGGATGCGAGTTGGGCCAATGTTTGCCACAGGCAGACAGGGCTGGGACAGGCTCATAGGTAGAGAGGCCACTGGCTTCCCCTCACACAGTCCTGGGAAACAGGATGAGAAAGCAGCAAAGCCACCTATCAAGAAAGAAAAAAATAGGACATTGTTTTTTTAAAGGTTCTTAAAATCTCATCTTATTATTTTCCACTTAATCCTATACAAGGTCTAGGAGGGGGTTCCCCATGCCCATCCAGGGAAAACATTTCAGGCACTGGGCAGATACCTTCAGGGCAGGGTGCCAATCCATTGCTGGGCACTTAGTCACTCATATAAATAGAGGGGAATTTAGATAAGGGCAATTTGGAGCAGCCAATTTACCTTGAATACATTTTTCTGGATGTGGGAGGAGCCGGAGAACCTGGAGAAAACCCACGCGGACACAGGGAGAACATGGAAACTCCACCCAGATTAATGAATAGAAGATTTTGATCTTAATTCTGAAAGTTGACAGTTTTTCAAACTTAAAAAAGCAAAAGGTCTAGTGGTTTTGGGAGAACAGGCTGCAGGCAATGGTTCATTTATAACAGTGTTTATTTATGATGATTAGACATTACCCATAAAGACATGACTGTCAAGTCAGGATAGAATTTACATAAGATATAAGAGGACGCTGTCTGCTCAAGAGGCAGGCGGTTCCAGTTCTGTCCCTCACAGCTCTGTTTCCTGAATGATCTAATATCCTCTACAGAACAATCACGTCAGGCCTGAGGAATGAGGGAGGCTACAGGTGCAGACTTTGCACTGCAGTCCTAGTTGCAGAGATGGCTGCAGCTTCTAAACTCCAAACGCATATCCCACACACACACACACACACACACCCTCACACACACACATGCAAGCACACACACGTCTTATGTCTCATTAAAGAGTTGTGTAACGCATTTTGGCTGAGGGGATGAAAAGGAAAGTATTTGGATGAGGTGTGTGGTGATTAAAGGAAAGCATGAGTCTAAGCAGATGGGGTTAGGCCTTAATCTCAGATGAGCTTCATGAGAATCTGGGACATGTTAACCCAAGGGGCAGCCACATGTGCATGCGCGCACACGCACACACACACACACACACACACACACACACACACACACAGCACACTCGGCCACAGAGCCATGACATCAGTGTGTTAGCAGATCCAGAAAACAGAGCAAAGAACAAGAGTGATAGCGCAGAACAGAGAGGCAGGTCAGCGGTGGGGGTTGTGTGTGTGTGTGTGTGTGTGTGTGTGTGTGTGTGTGTGTGTGTCTGTGGAGGGGGGTGGGGGGTGGGGGTGGAAATACACTGAAGTAAAATGAGTCAAGGCAAATAACGCCAGAGCTGATAAGCAGGTTTTTAACAAAGAGTCAGCATGGAGTGGCCAAACATGACATCATCCAGCCTTCACACTTGACTAACAAACACCGAGCAACAGCCAGAGGAACATTCAGCTAACGGCTGCTGTTGAACACCTGTCCCGGTGTCGTACCTATCCTTCCCAACATACACTCTCACCACCTCACCTTGTGTGAGCGTGAGTGGCAGGTGGATTTCTTCCATCGTTATTGTCAACATCCTGCCCAATGCATTTGGTAAAAACAGGAAACGGTTCTGCATTTCACACCAGGCAGAACAAATTGGCTCCATCTGTACCCAGAAGCCTAAATCTACCACATTCAGCTTCGTTCCCCAGTTGACCCCTTCCCCCATTGCTCCTGTTCATAACCCTGCTTGCTTGGAGGGCTGGATGACATCATCGCTTGCAAGGATCGGTCGCTATGTCAACATTTGTCAGTTATGCCCAAGAGCATTGAGTGTGCACTGTGAGGGCCTCAGCCAACTCCCCAATCCCCTCCTTTATTGGCAATGCCTGTCCCCAGAGTTAATAGACAATCATCTCAGAATAATCAGGATGTAGGATGTTCCTCCTGAGCAAGAATGTAGCTTTCCTGTCCCTCCCACCTACGGGGAAATGCATTCGGGGCTGGAGCAGAATAAGCAGGCTATACTGCAGATCAACACTATGGGGAAATGAAGGGAAACGGGAAGGAGCTCTTCAAGAGCTCCAAAGTTGTTCTTCCTTACATTCAGGAATGATGGCATCTCCCATATGTAGTTATTTGAAGAGGACCTTAATATAGCTCCCATAAAAAAAATCAATGGGTTAATGAGCAAAGGTGAAACCAAGTCAAAAACACATATGATGCTGGAAAAGCTATGAAAGAGGCCTTTTAATGCATATAACTACAGAATATTGAAAGACCGGGATAGGATCAGGAGATCAATAAAACTAAATAAATTATAGCAGAAAGGAAAACATCCTCTGGTATTTTTTTTTTATTTAAAAGGGAGAAGCCTTGTGAGGAGTCGGACCAAGGCTCTTTCTCTGTCCATAAAATATGATGTCTAACTTTTTTCCCCCCAAGTCTCAAAAGAATTTTGATTTTTGATTAAATTACGAACTTTTTTTGATTAAAAAACGGACAATTACGAAATAAGTAAATGCTCAAATTTATTAAGCTGGAATCTGAGGATTATACTTTTGTTTGTTAAATAAACTTAATTCTAGTTCAATTAAACCTGAATCATTCTGTTACCTAGAACAAATGAATGAATCTGTTATCAGTTCTTCACTATGCAGAGAGTATAAGGAGTACACTTCAATGTAAGGAGTACAGAGACAAAGCAGTACTCCCTGTTACTCTGTTTCTTGCATGATGTATTGTGATGATGTCCTTTACCTTTGACCACATCACCACTATGTCATTCTGGAAAAACCAGAACATGCCCACAGGGAAAGCTCCAGTATGTAAGCCATCATACACACATTACACACTGTCTAAACACAATACACAAGCACACACCGCTTATTACACCCAAACACACAACCTACTACCGCTGACATCATTTTTTTATCCTGATGCAGTGTGTAATTGTGTGCCAAGGTAGAGTTGGGTGTAAGCATCCATATCCATGTGTGTGGAGTGATATACAGCACCAGGCCTGAATTGGACCAACTGAGCTGCAAACCATTCACAGACACTTCCTCTCCACCCTGTAGGTCTTTTGCCAAGATCTCACTCTTGTGCCCATCTGTTCCTGGCTCTATCAGTAGTGGACTGCACTGGATTTATTACAAGCAGGTGCTGATTGGTGTGATAATGAGAGATTTCCAATTTGTTATATATATAATATTTAATATATTATAAAATGTATATATACATATATAATCAGCTAATATAACTAGGTCATGTCCTTATGTACTTTGGTTCGTTGCCCTATATAGTTGTTGCCTTTGTTAAAATAACATATATTGTCCAAAGGAAGCATTTACACACAGGATGCATTAACCCAAGTGCCTGACATCACTCCTTTCACCCGGCGGCACAAGACCGCTGTCAGTAGAACCCATTCAGTGTGTATCTTTTCAGGCGAACTCGAAAGGGCCTTCACACACACTCCCATTCACCAACCCCAATCCAAAGGCATTGATGGAGCTGAATGGAGCTCATAGACATACACACTCACCCCCACACCCCGTTACCCCCACCCCCAGCTCTTCAACCTCCAGATGCAGAAGACATGACGCCATTGAGAAGCAGCCTCCATCTGTCCCTCTCCATCACCATGTGCACACACACACACACACACACACACTTGCACGCACACACATACACAATTTCCATCTCAATGAGGCCAGTATGACATCATAGCACACATGCACGCTGTACAATGAGGAACATTAAGAGTAGTCAGGCTCGCCTCTGGTGTTCCATGTCATGCTTGACAGATTAACTAAGTATAAAGTCCCATGGCTCCCCGTAATCAAGTCATTAACTGTTACCTTTAACACAACGGCACTTCTCCCCCTTAAAAAAGGAACCACGGCAGGCAAACATGTAACGAACTCCCCAGATAAGTGAATGATTTCATATCAGCAACCGTTTAACCGTCACTCAGTGACGAAATGCAATGCAAATACAATGACTCATGTAAGCACACACTCTAGTTTACACAAAGGCCCACATTTGCAACACACACGCACACACAAGCGCACGCACGCATACACACATATCGTCATAGATGCATGACATACTGTATGAGGTAGTCTTATCAGCCTTTTGGTGGGTTATCAGCATGCATCGTTCCTCCGCTGTGACCGGTTAGTTAATGAGTAGTGCATCACATGTTACAATACCGCTCGATCTGCACCAGGCTTTTCCAAGGTGAACGATTAAAACTGTTTCTCAACAGGAGATTTTAATGAAAGAAAGCAGGTAAGAGAGCAAAACGGACGGCTAGAATTAAACCAAAAGAGTTTCCATTTTGCTGAGCATGTAAAAAATAAAGCGACAAAGGACAACATGCAAAAAGAATGAGGAATAAACCATGACAAAAGACAGAGGGAAGACGGCCGGGTGCACAGCCAGGGATTCGGGGGTCCTACACACCTCGCAGCTCCCGAGCCTCCTTCATCCTGCGCACTCTGATCTTTAGCCTCATGCCTGTGTGCTGAATGGTGGAGCAGAAACAGTCCTCAGGTGAGGCTACCACTACGTCCAGAGACATGTACCTCCACCCGCTGAGCAGCCACTCACTTCAGCAGACAGAAGACATTAAAGAAAAAATGGAAGACTTTTCCAAATTCGTGAAGGAAGAAGCAAAACAGGAAAAGCAGCCACGAGTCCACTTTACTGAAGAGATGGAGGACAAGTCGAAGAGTTCGAGAAGAACTGGGAGTCCTGGTGCAAACACAGTGAACTCTTTAGCGACCTTACTCTCTGTGGCAACAACTAAAATTGGAGCTCCCTATTGTTGTACAGCCTCTGCTCACTCACTCACTCACTCACTCAAAAGGCTTACTCTCGCTCATCAACTGACTCTTCCCCCTCCCTCTCCCTCTCTCTCGCCCTCTCTCTCGCTCATTCTCCTCCCTTCTTCCTAAAAGTGAATGAGCTCATTTTCTATGAGCGCAGGCTCCCTCTCCTCTTTCTCTCTCAAAGCAAAATCCTGGCTCATGTGTGCGGCATGCAACCACATTTCTTACTCACCCAGCAAATATGCGGCCACCTTTGGGGCCCATTTGAACTTTTTTTTTGTGGAAATATTCACATCTCATCACAGACCACCGAGCAAAAGAAGAATGGGTGGAGGATTGTTTTTTTTTTTAACTCTTGACCTTTTACTTGTTGTTGTAATTGACAAACCACTTCCTTATCCTTTTAATGTCATGTTCACAGAGCACTAAAACAAAGAGTATTTTATAATGTTTAACTTAAATACTTAATAGTGCAATTTAAGGGATGGGTTTTTTTAAATCACACCCTTAAATTGTGGCATCAGGCTTCACGTCAGGAAACCTACAGGAGAATTTGAGTAAGAGCTTAAACTGACTGTAAGGGTGCATTTAATCCACAATATACCAACATTTTCCCAAGAAGCTTCCTTAAGAATGGAATCCAATGCAAAGATCAGACTAAAGCCTCTTTCACACGTGCCCATGCAAACCCCAACATCCATTTCAGTCCAATCTGAACTTGAGCAACCTCCTCACTACAATAAAGGTAAGTGATTTGCATCCAAATGAAGGTTTTAGCTTCATATCTACGCAAACCTCCATTCAAACTAAAACGCCTGTAAACAAAGTTTTAGTTCATATACACTGATTACAAATGTGATGGTTAATCAAAACGTACTTAAATTGGTTGCTTAATAACCAAATAATTAATGACAGATCAAGGGAATCAATCCAACAATAAAAGTGGTCGTATGTTTTTGGGAGTCTGCATTTTCCCAAAATCAACACTAATACAACACTAATAAATCAACACTAAAAAACAATAACTAGTGTTTTTTCAGGGATTAAAATGATATGTATATGTATAACTATAACTTTTGTAATTCCCTGTAAATTACATTATAAACTTAAAAATATATACACATTCAATATACATTAAAATATAATAATAATATAATAGTAAATGTGCAAATGAATAAAGTGGGAGTAAACATAGTGGCTGTCCTCGTACCAGGTCGGTTTTGACTGCATGTGTAAATAGAACAGCTGACAGACCTGAGAATTTACAGCATGCACAAAGCATGGTTTATGATGTTTCTAATACAGGAACATTACAAAACAAACGAAAAAATAACGCACTAAACTTCCAACATTCTGTCTCTCTGATTAAAGAATCTCAGTTTCTAAACGCACTGCAGATATGAATTCACAAATTCCACGTGAGGCAATCTGTATTTATGACCAAAACATGAACCCGGTTTTATATTGTTTTTATGAACACACTGGGAAAACTTCAGGCATTTTAATAAATAAAACCTTGTATGATAAAACTTCTAAATAAAAGCCATTTATATAAAAAAGCAAGACACCCTGCAGCAGCCGGTTCAATCCCAGATCTCAACATCGAGTCAGATTAATGATGCATGACGTGAACGAAGTTGAGAAAATGAACGTGCCAGGCTATAGTTCTACTGTAAACTTGGTATCATGACAGAGGCATCCCAAAGCCTTTGAGTTACTATGTTAGTTATATGACAGGTTTGCAGTGGCATTCCGGCCGGTCTGACAAAGCCTGCAGTTTTAGTCCAACCTCATATGCCTTACAATACACTTTTAATTGCGTTTGACCAGTGTTAAGTATTGTGGCCACTGTGCTAGCTCATTTCCAAGAAACAATTACATTATAGCTAGTTGCTCCTATTTAAATTTAGCATCTTGGAAGCCTGAGTTTATATGATGATTAAGGTTAAGCCTTGTTGTCCTAGCCTGCTTGGACAGAGATCTAAAGGCTTATGCTGAACTCGAATGGATTACAAGCCACTAAAAAACAGAGATGCTATCATTCGCACTTGGCAAAAGCTTTAAATAGGGAGGCTAGTCATTCTTTCCATGTGGCAAATTTGTAGAAACAAACGCCATGTACTTACAAGAACAGCAGACATGAAATGGCACACTCCTACAAGAAGCCTTCCTTTTAATAGCAGCTATTAAAAATGAGAGGCTGCACTATTTACAACATGCCAAAAATCCCTGAGCCTGACACTGACTCTGCATGTCCACCTAGTAAAAGAATAATGGAAGCATGTCAGCCTGCTGATTAAAACAAAAAAGCTGTAAGCCAACACCGGTTCTATAACTAAGCCATGCTGTGTGTGCATAATTGGGAATGTGCAGATTATATTTATGCACATGTCGAAATTCACCTTGCATGCAGCAGAGATTCAAACCAGGAATTACGTTGCTTTTCCTGCATGTTTGAACATAAGGACCAAATACAGAAAGTGAGTCAAAGCTGGGAACCATTGTAAACCACAGTAGGATTCCGAAAGCACTTCGACAATGTATGCTGGCAGGAAAAGTGGGCCTCCTACCGTGTGCGTGTGTGTAACTCATAGACTATAATTGCAATAGGATGTGATGGTGCATAGCAATGCATTGTAAAGGTCTGCTTTAAACAAGTGTGTGTGCGAGTGTGTGTGTGTGTATATGTTAGGGAGTTGGGTGTTGATAATACAACTTGCAAGTGCTTCAAGGACATGACTGACAGGAGGACTGGGGGGTGACGTAATGGCAACAGCGGCCCCAGCTGTCATGCCTGAAGTGTAAGCTATTCTCCAGGGGTGGGGGGGTGGGGGGGCAACCTAATGCCAACCAGGGGGCTTCCATCACTTGATATGAGCCTAAAGGAGGGAGTGTGTGAGCACACCTGTCCCACTGTGGGTCTGTGCAGTTTGCAATTCACACATACTCCCAAATTCAATTAACAGATTCAAACACGTCCATTTCTGATGTATAACGTCTTTGAAGCATCAGGATTTGAAGGAGAGCTGCAAACAACTTGATGCAAAGTGTTACAAGTTGTGTTCTGCGGTTATCTTATTGATAATCAAACGATGCTGAGCTTCAAGCAAATGAAATTTAATAAAAGTTATATGTTAAAGAAATTAAATAAATAATAAAAACATAGAAAAAATAAAGAAAAATGACAAAAACGTCTAAATACCTATTTTTTCCAAACTAATTTATTTAAACAACTGATTAAAGTAAAAAAAAACAAGGTCTATAAGGCATGACTGGTGTGAAGGAACTTTAGAACCTCGACCTTAACCAATCAAACACATTTATGATGAAGTAAAATAAAGACTGTGAGTCAGGTGCTCTACTGAATATTAGTGTCTGACCTCAAAATACTAAGACACACTCCAACACCTTCAACACCTCACAAAAAACCTTTCCTAGAATACTAGAAGCTGTGAAACAGTACTGAATACATCTTTGTTGTAATTACATCAAATAAACATGGTTGAAATGAAATGAAAAAAAGTTTTAAATGCAACATTTGGTATGTTAAAAATATACTAATCTTTAATTGAAGTCAGTAAATCAAACACTGCTTTCATAAAGCCTGGGATTTGAAAGGTTTAAAGTAATACTGGAAGGAACCACTCATTCCTTAGAGGACTGAATGATCCACTGCCTTAGCTCAACTCCCAAACCAATAATACACAGAGGAACTCCACTTCAATGTCTGGCTGCCTTATGTACACAAAGCCATGAGAGGACTGCCAGATGAAGTCATGGAAAGAGGGAAACAGGAGCTTTGACCGTTTATTAGTAAGAAGGCTATCATTTTTCTTCCTCCATACTGACACAGTCTTTCAGTGCAGCAGCAAGATATCAGATTAAAAAACCAGCCAGTATTATTTTAGAATACAGTTTTCTATTTAAACAGCTCTTTTGAAGCAGTGTGACAGTCTGAGGTCAGACATCATGAGACCACCTGCTAACAGTGTGCAGAGCTTGAAGTGGCTTTTTGTTGTAATGGAGGTTATAACATGCCAACTCATTTATAATCATATGCGTCTTCCAAACATTAATCCACAACATTTAAAATGTCAATCACACTTTGCTGGCCATTTATGCATTAGGGGTCAGCTGTAAGTAAAACATATAGTGTAACATGCAATGTCTGGAGGTAAATGCAGGGCATGAGACAGAAAACCGAAAGAGACAAGTAATAATTAACAAAAGCATTAATATGAATATAATAAAAAAATATATATAAAAATACACCATGAGCTTATCTATTATTCTATGCATAGTGTAGAACAATTTAAATTTAAAGTTAAATGAAAAAAAAAAACATACCATAGATGGCACACTATTGTTACTACAGTGCATCTGCAGATTAAGACAAAAATTCATTCATTCATTCATTATCTCCCGCTTCATCCTCTATTAGGGTCGCGGTGGGGTTCCCCATGCCCATCCAGGGGAGAACGTTTCGGGCGCTGGGCAGATAGATCCAGGACAGGGTGCCAATCCATCGCTGGGCACACACTCACTCACACAGACACACTCTATATGGGGCAATTTTGAGAATTTAATTGACTTGATCCATGTTTTTGGACTGAGGGAGGAAACCGGAGAACCCGGAGGAAACCCACGCGGACACGGGGATAACATGGAAACTAGCGCTGAGAGGCGAACGTGCTAACCACTAAGCCACCGTGCCGCCCAAGACAAAAATTTTAATATATAAACAAAAATAAATACTTGGAAACATCTAGACCCTGTCTGGAAATGCTGCACCGATTGTGCTGGGATGGTGGGAGGAGCAGCACCTCCCCAGCCCACTTTAAACCCACCGGGCACAGGGAGGACATAGAAACTTTATTCAGCATTTGAAGCTGGATCTCCAGACTTATTCTTCTCAAGGCTCTTTCTAAAAAAAATGCCAGGGAGTTTTGTTTTCCTCTTGCCTCTGTCTTCTCGGTTCGGTCTCGGTTTTGCAAAGCTGCTTTAAAACCATGCTCTTCTATAACAAATGTGATTTTAACAAATGAACTTGAACTTCAAATCTCTTCCAGCTGGATGGTCTGTCCGTCACATTAAATACATATGACCTGACAGACACCATGCACAGACTAACTGGACCTGACAGCAGAATCAGCTCCTTGTTAATTAGACTCGTGTCGGTCTGTTCTCACCCAGATGCAACCTTACAACAGAGACCAAGAAACTGAGTTCAGATCAGTCTGTGGTCAACAGCGAGGTCTTCTCAGACCTGAACTTCTGTGAACCGTGCTTGATGTAAAAATTATGTTTTTAATGCCGTCAGCATTGTAGACATGGACGTGATCACAGTATAGTACAAGTTCTTTCTGGTCTTATGTGACCTATTAGTCACAACCATGTAAATTCAGAAATTAAATCTGATATACTTAGCTGACTAAATGCAGCAGGCTGGTTAATTACACTTTGTCCATGTAAAGAAACTCAAATGTTAAACAAGTCCCAGATAAAGAAGGGATTTAGATGAGCCGTATCTGTGACTAATCAGTACCCCACCACAGTGATGTGTCATATGGTCACATGTTAAATGAGTCAGACTTATTATTCTAATTTCTAATTTAATCTGCTAATTTGACAAATTTTGAAACTTAACTGAAAACTCCATACCAACTTTTCTGTCTGTATCTGCGACACCTACACTTTGAACTTAATGCTCTTCAACAATGTAAATGTTCTGGACTGTTTGAATGCAGGTGGAGGGGGCGGATCCAATGACTAAGTTATGAAAGCCAGTTACTTCATTATTTATTGTACATACTGTGATTGGTTATCAATCTGAAGGTCATGGGTTCAAATCCCAGGTCGACTGAAGCTACCAGTGTGGGTCCTTGAGCAAGGTCATTAACCCTCGTTGCTCCAGTGGGGCTGTATCATGGCCAACCTTGTGTTCTGACCCCAAAAATCAAGTTGGAATGCTTGCAAGTCCGTTGCAAACGTGTCTACTGAATTACACAAGTGTACATTGTGTACAAAAAAGACAACGTTTAATATCATATTGGTGTCCGATTGCAAAAATAGGGAATTACATTTCATTAAAGTGAGCCATGGGGAAGAGGGGTGGACCTTGTTGTCACAGAGGAACACTAAATACCTAGCCTATAAATCCACATGCTATCCTGTTTAAAGCAAATCATCAGTAAAGCAACTTGCTCTTCTATTTCAGCTAACTAAAAGCTCTTTCTAAGGGCCAACTTGACATGTCCATACTCCATAGTGTATTTCAATGGAACAAATACAAGAAGAAAAAAAAACAAACATACTGCATGTCACCGTCCTGGCATTCTGCACCATGAGCTAATGTCTTGGCTTTGGAACGGTTTCTAATGTAAAGTAATCCATCACTTAGTTGTAAAATGCAGAAGTCAGACTGAAGAATAACCCGCTGTCACTCAGGTTTCCAAAAGTTTCAGGTTTTATAGGTTTTGTTGATATATGTGCAAATTACGAGGAAGCAGGACTCATTTTAAAATCCAGCGGAGTCCACCGGCCCTGAGGAAGTCAGCGGGACTGATCACAATGACGTTTTAACAGTCGAATCAAGGGATCGTTCTCAAAATAAACACCAGATTTGTTCTCTTCATGTTCCATCTGCATCCCACACCAGTTTCACCAAACACTGTCTGAGAGCTGATCCTAACTTCAGCAGAGGGGTGGTGATGACATCATAGCGAGGTGACGATGACACGTCCGTTAGTGGGTGACAGCGGTGACCTTCTCATGCCAAAGGCACACAGTACTGAAACAGTGCAGAAAGTCACGATTGAATTTTAAAAGCCTATATTTCTTCTTTTACGTGAACATTTGTGAATTTCATTACTGCTTTTGTATCAGGACGACATTTATAGTTACATTAACAATCCCATGACATAACTCTATTCTATTGTTCAGCTAAATTCTCAGTAAAAAATGGCCCGAAGTTGTTATTTAAAGTCAGTGAGAGTGAGGCAGAGGTCCTGTTCCCTGAAGAGAGTCATGATGTAATCTGGCTGCATGGGCTGCAGGACAAGAGCCTCTGGGGAGTTACACAACAGGGAGAATGTGCAAGATGGGGGGGATAGGAATGCTATTGGGAAGGCTCTGAAATGATGTCAAACTCTTCATTCTTTACAGAGGGGCTTTAGATCAGGCTGAAAAATCCAAATATAGCCGCAACTGAAATGGAAACATCTCCGCTTCTTATCAGGAAATGAGTGTGGGGTTACATCAATGCAGCAGTGCGGGGAAGCAAATGCATGAGTGTAGATTCCTGTGTATCATTGTGCTTTTCCTGGAATTCATAAAACATTCAAAAATTCATTGAAGTGCCCCATGGGGTATTACTGATACCACGACAACTGTTGATGGTGAACAGATTATTTATTTCAAGTAGTTAGGTGGCGTCCTAGTGGTCATGCTGTGAACTACATGTTAAAGTCATCCACACACACTGACAGTGTAAATACGATGAGAGGTCATAGCTCAGTGAGTAAGGTGCTGTGCTTAGGGTTGGAGGTTGAAACCCCAATTCCACCAAAAGCTGCTAGCTGCTAACCTTAACTGTGGTATCATGGCTGACCCTGTGCTCCGACTCCAGTCATCAATTTGGGATTCTTATAAGTTGCTTAATATTAAAGTATTTAACCGAATACCAATGTAAAGAAATGACAAACACATTTAGACTCATTCGGTTTACCAGTAAATAATATCCACTCAATATCTTCCACTTAATCCTACATCAGGGTAACCATTTTATAAAAGAAATAAGGCATTCGAGGTTGTGTATTATTGTGAACAAATTATGGGAAAGAGGTATAACGTCTGCGTCATGTCATGTCCAACAGCTCTTTCCCGTGGTTTATTTACAATAATGCACAGCCTTGAATGCCTTTTTGCTTTATTAAAAGACATGTTGGCTTTATTTGGCAGTGTTTGCACTGTCCTTGGCCGACTCAGTGTTTAACTTGGTGTGTTTCTTCTGTTTGTACAGTAGCATCTGATGCCACAGTGCCACACACCCATTTAACCGCAGCCTGCTCTGTAGAGTCTGTTTGGGTTCTGCTTATTTAGTTTTTTTTAGAAAGCAAACTTTTTTTGGATGACTTACTTCTGCTTACCTCGAACATGGAGGTGTGTTTATACGAACCTGTTTTATTGTCACAAATAACTCCGTTAAAAAAAGCTTTGGTAAATGAATACTTATTTAAAAAAACTAGTACTTAATAAACGGCACGGTGGCTTAGTGGTTAGCACGTTCGCCTCTCAGCACTAGGGATTCCCGGTTCGAATCCCCATCTGGGTGGAGTTTCCATTTTCTCGCCGTGTCTGCGTGGGTTTCCTCCGGGTTCTCCGGTTTCCTCCCACAGTCCAAAAACATGGATCAAGTTAATTGAATTCTCAAAATTGCCCCATATAGAGTGTGTCTGTGTGAGTGAGTGTGTGCCCAGGGATGGTTGGCGCCCTGTCCTGGGTCTATCTGCCCAGCGCCCGAGACGTTCTCCGCTGGATGGGCATGGGGAACCCCACCGCAACCCTAATAGAGAATAAGCGGGAGATAATAAATGAATGAGTACTTAATAAACTGAATAGTGAGTATGTGTGTGGGGTGGCCTGCAATATGAACAGTTGAGCTGCAGGGTGCCCCCAGGTGGCCAACCCTCTCTACAACACCTCTCCCCTAAGCTTTTACATCTCTTGATTTGTTTTATAACCTGCAATTTAACCTTGTTGGAAAGCTAGTGTAATTAAATGACGAATCGGTTGAGTCTATAAATATAGAATAATAAATATAGAAGGTGATGCAGGTGAAGGCTTTGGTTTCAGAATCATCTGATAGGCTTTTGTTCTTGGTCCTTTAAGTGTGTAAAGGTGACCTACTGCTGCATACTGGTGCAAATGCAGGCGCCTGGCGCCAGATGTAATGACAACAGAGCCCTAAACTAAATATAGAGCAATGTTCTCAGCACAGAAAGCATGAGGTTGTAAGTGCAAGTGTGCACGCGAGTGCACGATAACAGATACAGCTTTTTGACAGTTTATCCCGTAAAGATAATGAGACTAAAGGCTTATTTTGAAGGATGATATTTTGGATTGTGCAGGACATGTGAAATGACTGTTCTGACATTGATGAACGCAGACATACAGCACACGGAGGTCCAGACAACATCAGTATTACTAAGATTTGAAAACACAGAGGCTAAAATATATAAAATACACACACACACATTACAACTCATCCTCTTCTCTCTTCTTTTTTAACAAGCAAGATAATTACTGAGAAGTTTTCATTAAATCCAAAAGAAGAGTAAAGTAATAAGACCAACGAGAACAACATGCACTGATCCAGCTTCAGCTTTTCTCTCAGCATCATCAAATCAGTTTAACCTAAATCACATATAATCTCTTCTCACATCAGGGGCTTCTGTCAACTATTAAGCTGAAGATGAACGATATCAGGACGATCCTGAATGCAACTTCAGGACGACAGCAGTTGGAGAACACGTCAGGAACAGTAAATTGTGAAAATAAGCCATAAAGAAGACACACGCACACACGCACACACACACACACAGAAACGTAGGTGTGCCAGCGGTCTCTTGCTCCCACTGCCCACTCAGAAAACACAGACAGATGGTAACAGAATGGTGTTGATTAAAAACAGTCATCGGCACATCTGTACTGCATATACTCCCACACAAAGAGAGACACACTGAGACAAAGAACCACACACACACACGCACACACACACACACACACACACACACACTGCACCACGGCCAATAGATTAAACTTAATCCCCTCTGACAAAGGTGTGAAAATTGCGAACTGTGATCAGCAGTTTGCACAATGTATGTGTGCGTGTGTGTGTGTGTGTCTTTAAAATCTGATAGCCTTCCATAGAATTACAGACAGCACGTATGATACTGGAAGATTAAATAACAAATACAATGAACCAAAAAAAACACGAATTATTTTTTTATATGTTTTTCTGTTTTTATAATTTGATATATTCATTTAACTTTTTTTTGTGTTGCGAGTGCAATCCTGTGCTGTCACACTGTTCCCCACGGTGTGATTAATTAAGGTGTATCTTATCTTATACTTGTTCTCACACTGTTATGATACAATAGTCCGGAAACCAGTTCATGCCATGATTTCAGTTAAGAACTCTTACTGCCATGCCTCCTCCAGCCCCTAGAGGGAGACAGATGCAGTTTGGTTGGGACTGATTACTAAAATCATATGCACTGCTGCCTCTGCCGCGCTGCCTCGACGCTGCCTGTATGACATTAAACCATTTTAATAAGATCTCTAATCTCTGTTCCTCTTTCCAAAGTTCAATAAACAACTTTGTTCAATAACAAAGGCAGGATGACATTACTTTGACTTCCTTCTTATAGAGTTTTCCTTTTAATCACAATACATCTATTTGTGACATTTTTTTTTTTTACATCTCTTTTTCTAAGTTCCTAAGTTCCTTTATTTTGCGATGTCTTCATTTTGTAACTTGCTCATAAAATACAGTTCCATCAAAAGTTTTAAAATAAAAATTTCCAAGTCTCTTTAGTAGTTATGAGACAAAACACTAATAAAGGTTGTTTTAGCAATGTTTACAGCACACATAATAACTAGATCTAAACCAGGGCGTTATGGGGTGTAATGTGACCTTCAGTTGCACATGGTGATTATTAAATGCAGAATGCATTAGCATGGATATCAATCAAACTTATATGCCCTCATAATATTTCTTTATATACTCAAGCAGCCCAGAGGCCGTGCAGACTTGACCTAATACTTTTGACTACACTAAATGTCACAGTACGTCAAGTCTGAAATTTATGAGGCCTGAGTTAATAAGTCCAGTGACCAGAGATTTGGCTCGAGTATTGGATTGCGAAAGGAAAATAAAAATAACATGGGAAATGCACTCCAACTGGAGCAACAGAAATGAAGCTTTTTATCTGAGGCATGGCAGTTCCACTGGGGGCAGAAGGAAAAGGTTCACACAGAGTTTCATTGGAGCTAATTACAAACCAAAGAGGAGAGTTCAGCTACTTGGAGCTCACTCAGGCTCAGCTTCAGCCAAAGTTCACAAATGGCAAATGTCATTGCTGTCAGAAGAATTATGTCAGTGTTTAAGATGCATTTCAGCACGTTCATCGAGCCAAAAACAAGACTGTATATTAAGAAGGTAAGCAAAAGGTTCAACCAAAATATGTATAACTAGTATCATAAGCATCACAGATATCCAGTGACCAAAAACTGAATATTCCAAAGTAACCCATTTATGAAGTCAATTATATTTTCCAAAAAAAAAAAAAAAAAGCATATACAGTTCCAGTTCCATCTATGTTTGGACTACAGTTCATACTGTGTACGTCTCTTTTACTCTGTTCTCTAATGCCCAGGACCCCAATGGTACTATCACAGAGCAGGTAGTATTTGGTTGGTGCCTCATTCCTATCCCAGCAGTGTCACTGAGGTGTTTAAATGAACTTACAGCAGCACTGCTGCACTAAAACCCCCTCACCACATCAGTGACAAACAATCCACCACCCAAATTATAAAACAGATGCACGAGGGTCTTTATTTATAAAACTAGCAAGTCCATCTATATGGTAAGTGGAAGAAACAGACAATGGAGCAAGAAGGGTGTGTGTTCAAGCTGGTTGTAGCATAGTTTAAAATAAATGTCATATTGTTTATATTAGGTAAGAAATGCAATACGTCACTTGAAGGGTTGTTTTATAGTTTGATTTATTGGGATGTTAAGGGGTGACATTCTGCTTTATGTGTATTTATGCTTTAATGGTGTGCAGCAGTTGAACTGTAGGAGTTTCCTGGAATGCTCCCTCAACTTTGGTTTCCCAGGTGAACATCACAAACCCCTATCGTTTTCATAAATCTTTAAATATTTAATATCATGCAGAAGCATTTTGTTGAATGCAAAGTATAAAATTAAATGAAGAGACGCACGAGTGTCAAAATCGTCCTGTGTCTCAGTCCCAGCTGACGGGCTGTCTGTTTTACGCTCGTTCTTGCATGTGAATGTTCATCAGAAGTTAATCCTCTCCCACATGTAGCGAGACAGAAGTAGACATAATTGTCCCCTTTGTGATGCTGGCAATCTCATTTACACGCTCATCCCTCCCACCCACAGCATGAAACACTCCGGTTTGGCAGTCAGAAAAGCTTTAAAAAAAAAGGGGGAAAAAAAAGCCCCACATGCGATTTAGTCTTAATGCCCGATGAAAATGATGATTGGTCCATGAGTTTATAATCTGTTCGCTGCGCTCATCTCTTCACAGGATAACTATAATCTAACAAGTCCATATGAAATACGATTTTGGCTTTGGATGAAGGCGGCAGGGGCAGTGCTGGATTCACACTCTGCTATCCATATGATGATGAGACTTCATTCTTGCATCTGTGTGTCAGGCCTCAGAAGTGGCATGAGGAGGAGAACCTGAACCAACAGCAGCCTACAATGCAGTTAAAGGCCAATGCAAAGCCTTTTGGACATTTTAACAGCCGAAATTACACATCCTCCTAACAGCAACTTGTCTCTTTTATCAAATTGGTGCTATTCAACTTCCATTTTAAATCGAAATCGCACATAAGGGTTGGCCATCTGTCTATACACAGTGTGTAAGAATAAACCTTGTAGCTGCAGGACCAACGGGCATTTAAAACCAACTGAAGCATGGTGGTGGCAACAATATGCTTTGGGAATGTAGTTGCTTACAGTTGAAGACGAATTGTTCCTGAAATAGATGCGATTTTACCTAAAGTGCTTACACATGGAGGAATTTGTCCTCCACATTTAACCCATCCGTGCAGTGAAACACACACATACACACACACACTGAGTGAAGTAAGCACACGTGTCCGGAGCAGTGGGCAGCCCTGTATATGGCACCCCGGGAGCAATTGGGGTTAGGTGCCTTGCCCAAGGGCACTTCAGTCTTAGTACATTTTGGGACCGGGTATCAAACCAGGGATCTTCAGGTTACAAGGCTGGTTCCTCATCCCCAAGCCTATAAGCTTACCTGGATAGAAAGCTAAAGGTCCCTAGTCAAAAAAAAAAAAAGGTAGTCAAGACATCATGGATGGTCAGCACATAATTGACTGAGCTTGAACAATTCTCATGGGTAACAACTGACACATTGTGTAGATGTGCAAAACTGGTAGAGTCATATCCAAACAGAATGGAGGCCGTGGAGGCCAAACTATGTCCAAAATTTGAGATCTCCTAAAATAAAAAAAATTCTTTAAAATGCATTTACATTTAAAACAGAAAGAAAATGATGAAATGGTGAAGAACCCCAACACGCTGCTGTCAAAACCAATCCTACACATCCAAAAACAGCACATAAACAAACCCACAAACATCGAACTGGACCAGTTCTCATGCGTTACATCAGCTTTCCTTTCATGCTCACATCAAAGATGAGCAAGAGGTGTGCGTGATATACGCAGACATCATAACCCTAATGAAATCAACATGCTGGGCTTAAGAAACCTTTTCTCTGACTGCACACAGAAGGTTGTCGGGGTTCGGAGCCAATAGATGGCCACTAGCCAGAGTACATCCTGTTCAGGGCCGACTAGGGGTTTCCCTCCTCGCGAACAAGTCTCCACTCACAGCCATGCAGACTTAAAGAAGTTACCCTTAAACAAGATCACTGCTGGAAGGCAACCAAGTCTCCAGTTGACTTCCACTGACCTCATTTTTTCCGGTGGCTTTTAAAGCACCACGTTCTGTTAGCTTCCACCTCTGGAGAAGATCATTTCTGTTGGCTTGGAAACAGCAGCGTTTAGAATAAAGAGAAGTGCAAGCGCTCCCTGTAGAGTGTCTTAATGTAAACACTATGCCAGAGAAGCACATCAGGGGAAAACGCAGGGTGCTGAAAGTGTCAGATTCAGAGAAAGAACAGAGGTTTTGGTGAAAAATTAAGAATCCGGGAGTTTCGGGGGCAAAGTTGCCAGAAAAAACACGGATTTATGATGACTGACTGACTGAGCTGCAAGACTTAATCTCCAAACTCAGTGTGACGGAACAGATATAGGAGAAAGAATCCAGTGAAAGACCAGGAATCCCTAAAATTGTTTCGATTTTTATTTTACTGTATATATTTATAACAAAGGGGTTTAAGTTTAACCAGCGACTGAGTGGAAACATCTGGCAGTGAGATTTACATAGCTGCAGCCTGTATATCAGAATAGTTTCCTATTGGAAATGCTATATTTATCATTCCAGTCAGGATGAACACAGAGTTCCATAGGTCTATAGAGTTCAGCCTGTTAACTCAGTGGTTAGGGTTTTTGGCTTGAAAGTCTTGGGTTCAAATCTGAGGTCTACTGAAGTTACCAGTGGGGGTTTTTAAGCTAGGTCCTTAACCTTTATAATAAAAGGAAAATAGTTCCAGTTCTTAAATCAGAGCTTTTTGACCAGACGTGACATTATTGACAATAACGCACACCTCTGTGCTTCACATTCGTATCAATGCGAGATATACAATACATTTATATTAAATTCATTCATTATCTTCTTCTTTATCCTCTATTAGGGTCGTGGTGGGGTTCCCCATGCCAATCCAGAGGAGAACGTCTCAGGCGCCGGGCAGACACACCCAGGACAGGGCGCCAATCTATCTCTGGGCACACACTCACTCACACAAACACACTCTATATGGGGCAATTTGGAGAACTCAATTGACTTGATCCATGTTTTTGGACTGTGGGAGGAAACCGGAGAACCCGGAGGAAACCCACGCAGACATGGGGAGAACATGGAAACTCCACCCAGATGGGGATTCGAACTGGGAATCCCTAGTGCTGAGAGGCGAACGTGCTGAACACTAAGCCACCGTGCCGCCTCATTTATATTAAATTATAAAATAAAAATGAATATAAACAACGAGCCGATGCCAGATGAGCAGTTTGCCTGTTGCGACTGTTTTTTTTTTTTAATTAATTGTGTTATGGAATTTGGCCACTAGATGGCATTTGATTATTAGAAAAAAAATGTATCCTGTTACTCAGCAATCAGTGTTCATTTCATATTTAGAACTTAGATTGATTTAAGGTTGCCATTCTTTAAGGTTTAATGTGATTTTCACTTTTAAAAACAAAAAGTGCAGCAAGTGAGCTTGTGATAACATTGCCTACAAATGGTGTAAATGCTAATTTATAAGGTATTGGTCACTTCTTGGTGGTTGTGAAGAATATATAAACCTCCGCAGGGTAAGAGCATGTAAAATGTGGTGGTACTCAAAGCAATTGTATAGGAAACACACACACACACACAGACACAGACACAGACACACACACAGACAGTTTGATGGTTGAGAGCGAGGGTATGACTCTCATAACAAATGCATGTGAGGAATAATTATCAAGGCCCCGATTCAGTCACCACTGTGTGAAAGCTGTACGCAAAAGGTGTGAAAGTCTGGCAGGGACAGCAAGTCAAACTACGGAGAGGTGAAAGAGGGGACAGAATAAAAATAGTAAATGCTCCACAAAATGTCATGCACTCAGATGAAACCAATAAAACAAATTGAGCCTGAAAGGACTGCTTGCAAAAGGATAATCAGGTAGCACCCTCTGTTGGTTAAGAATGGAAAAGTCAGGTCGCACAGCGCTCTTAAAAAGACATTATGAGCATCCATACCAGTGAGCAGGGACACTTTGTGAAACGTCCCATCCAGTTTGCTCAGGAGGATGTGAACAAAGCCGTCTTTGGAAAGCTGTGCTGCATCCTTGGTGCACTGATCGTACACCACCACCTCATGGCGTCTGCCCAAATCGACCTGCAGACAAACGCAAAAACATAAAACACAAGCATTAAGAGACAGATTAAAGAGGCATGACCTTTTTGTTGCTCATGGCAGGTTAATGTACACTGTGACATGTACAGGGGGACCATAGGAAAGATATACTGCTGAAATCTTGACGTCTCTGGAGATTTATTTCTTAATCTCTGTTAAATCTTCTGTTTTATGTAGAAATAAAAGTTTCATTCTTCAGGAAACACTGTGACATAGTATTAGACATACATGAGACATAAAAGTCGTAGGATTTTGGTAACGTGCAGTATGAAGAGATCCTACAGTATCGCTGGTTTATAGGAAAATAAAAATATAAATAATGAGTTAGTTGTTGGACGGTGGCCTAATGGTTAGCACGGTTGCCTCTTGGCGCTGAGGATCCAGGTTCAAATCTCTATCTTGGTAGAGTTTCCCTTACGTCTGTGTGAGTGTACTCCGGGTTCTCTGGTTTCCTCCCACAGTCCAAAAACATGGAAGCAAGGTCAATTTTTAACTCAATTTCAAGGTCATTTTGAGACTTTATTGAGATCTGTACTAAAACTCAAAACTCTATCTCAGGAGACAGCATGAGATAAACTACAGAGAAGCTACAGAGAAATTATGCAGATGTCCTTTATGATTTTCTCTTCCTCTGAGCGTGTGACGTTATGCATAGGTAGACGCACTTGTGATGCAGTGCCAGTACTAGCTATGTGTGGCTGCACACAAGCCTCCGTGTTGTCAGGCAGTTTTTGATCACATGACCAACAGGCAGCGCTGCTGTAGAGTGACTCAGTACCAATGTGGTACCACGGAGCAGGAACAAAGAGACAAGGGAAGGAAGGGAAGAGACGGGGGGGGGGGGGGGGGGGGGGGGGGGGGGGGGGGGGGGGGGGGGGGGGGGGGGGGGGGGGGGGGGGGGGGGGGGGGGGGGGGGGGGGGGGGGGGGGGGGATATATATATATATATATATATATATATATATATATATATATATATATATATATATATATATATATATATATATATATATATATATATACACAGTTATACAGATTCTGTTAATAATGATTTCATCCCAATGAATTTTAATTGCATTAAAAACTAGAGATTTTTATCGTATTTTTATCGTAACCTAAAATATTTTAGGTTTTCAAGATAAATATGAGAACAACATGATTTAGATTTCATACACATACAAATGCAAACACACACACACCCAATGAACAATGAGTTTGCAAAACCACCCTCTCTTTCATCCCAGGGCCAGATACATTTCAGCACATGTTGTGTGATTGTTGTTGGAAATGGCTTTCAACAATAAATGTTTTGTTGCTTGCTGACTTCTCACCACTGATCAGACGTTCCAGAAAACCAGAGGTAGTGTCAGTGAAACTAAACTAAACTAATCAAATTGGATAATGATGATGCGGCACGGTGGCTTAGTGGTTAGCACGTTCTCCTCTCAGCATTAGGGATTCCCGGTTTGAATCCCCATCTGGGTGGAGTTTCCATGTTCTTCCCGTGTCCGCGTGGGTTTCCTCCGGGTTCTCCAGTTTCCTCCCACAGTCCAAAAACATGGATCAATTCAATTTAATTATCCAAATTGCCCCATATGGAGTGTGTGTGTGTGTGTGAGTGAGTGTGTGCCCAGCGATGGATTGGCGCCCTGTCCTGGGTCTATCTGCCCAGCGCCCGAAACGTTCTCCCCTGGATTGGCATGGGGAACCCCACCGCGACCCTAATATAGGATAAAGCGGGAGATAATGAATGAATGAATGAATGAATAAATGAATGGATAATGATGAAAGTATGATAGCTTAAATCTCCATCTTGCACTTCGTTGGTTACATTTCATTAGTTTTGTTCTTGTTTTATCTGCACAATCACCATCACATTTATTCTAATTTAATTGAAACTAATCTATATGCACACATTTTATTTCTATATACAAAAGAGAACAACTTGTACCTAATGCCACATTGATTTTTGCAGTGCTATAGATGTCACTTTCATTTTAATGAAACCGCCATTGACATTTAAATCGAATCGATATTCATCCTTAGTCTCTGCACAACTAGAATCAGCTCACTGTGCAACAGACACAGAGTCTTGCTTACATACACAAATCAATGTGCTGGTGTCTGGCTGTAGACATGAATTAAAGGTATATGACTGTTTGTGCTTACACCGCAGCTTTGTGGATGCAGATTGGCACATCTCTTAGACAATGACACTGAGCCAAGGTCAGACACAAACGCAAGCTGACCAGGAAAAAAAGCATTTAAGTAAAGTTAATTTATTCATTAATCATCTTCAGCTTTGTCCTATATCAGAGTCGCGGGGGGGGGTTCCCCATGCCGATCCAGGGGAGAACGTCTCGGGCGCTGGGCAGACACACCTGGGACAGGGCGCCAATCCATCGCTGGGCACACACTCACACAGACACGCACACATACACACTCTATAGGGGCAATTTGGAGAACTCAATTGACTTGATCCATGTTTTTGGACTGTGGGAGGAAACCGGAGAACCCGGAGGAAACCCACGCGGACACGGGGAAACTCCACCCAGATGGGGATTCGAACCAGGAATCCCTAGTGCTGAGAGGCGAACATGCTAACCACTAAACGACTAAAAGTTAAAGTTTCTTATTTTGATAAGGCTTGTGATGTGTGCAGGATGTACAGAAAGGTACAGGATGCTACAGAACCTCCCCCTCTTTCAACACAGCTCTGCTTTAGCTTTTGATGTTCTCCTCTGCAACTCGCCTGCCTGCTGCTTTAACTCGGTGTTCCACCTTAATTGGATAAGAGCAAAATCTGAAGGTGACGATGTAAAACAGATGACTGGAAAAACCTTCTAAGCAAATGCTATTAAAAACAAATATCAGATGACTTAATAACATTAAGTGAACATTTAGAATGAACAAGTTTTAGAATGACAACGAGGAATGAGGGTTAAGGGCTTTGCCTGAGGACAACACCATAACCACTGAGCTACCACACCCCACACACAAACTATATAGGGCCTTAATACATATACACACACAAACTATATAGGGGCAATTTAGAGCAGTCAATTTACCCTGAACCTATGTTTTTGGACTGTGGGAGTATTACTGTTCAGTAATATGCTCCAGTTAAATTAAAAAAAAACAAAAAAAAGAAAATGCAGCCGCGTTGGCTCTATGCGTTTGATGCATCGTTCTTTTTAGGAGATCTAGCATCACTCTACAGGACATGAATGCATTATTCAGAGCTTCTGGCTCAGATCCCAAAGGTCAGGGTCTTTGACTCTCCCCTGCCATCAGTACTCATCACCTGTGCAACAGGACACAGGCACACTACATACATGTGTTACCTACAGTTTCAGCACTCAGTTTCATTAAAGTTAATAATACTGAAAACACTGTTCATTATAGAGAAATAACAGACTGCTGATTTCCATAACTAACCAATCAGAATTGAGTATTACACAGAGGCTTATCATGCAATTTAAGCTTCATTCATTCATTCATTATCTCCCGCTTTGTCCTCTATTAGGGTCGCGGTGGGGTTCCCCATGCCCATCCAGGGGAGAACGTTTCGGGCGCTGGGCAGATAGACCCAGGACAGGGCGCCAATCCATCGCTGGGCACACACTCACTCACACAGACACTCTTTATGGGGCAATTTGGAGAACTCAATTGACTTGATCCATGTTTTTGGACTGTGGGAGGAAACCGGAGAACCCGTAGGAAACCCACGCGGACACGGGGAGAACATGAAAACTCCACCCAGATGGGGAGTCGAACCGGGAATCCCTAGCGCTGAGAGGCGAACGTGCTAACCACTAAGCCACCGTGCCGCCCTTATTTAAGCTTCTAGTATTCTAATTTAATTTGCCATTTTTCCAATTCGTCAAAGGTCAACAGTTATATATAGCAGATGTAGTTGCAGTGACAACATTACAAAAACAAAACCGAAATAGCTTCTAAATATACGTATATACGGAGTACAACTGCAGTGATGGTGCTGACAGAATTAAGATGTATTGCCGTGCAGGCAGCACTCACAACCTGCTTCTCCCGGAGCACGTTTGTTACATTTTAACTTGCTGACAGCTGCCCTTGTGTCTCTCTGCAGCGAGCTCGAGCTCGAGGTCTCACCGATGGACCGCAGCCAACGACACATATGTGAGACTTTTATCCTGCAGGTTAGTAAGTTATCAGAGATAAAGACTTCTGCAATGACAGTGTTCTTCCAAACATGATGTACGGACTACTCAAGGTTCTGTGAAACTGTGACGTCCAGTGGAGAGACCTAAGGTTTTAAGAGCTATATGGGCAAAAGTAATAGGACACACTTCATAAACACTGAGTACATGTGTCATTAAAACTAATTTTCTCTAATTTTAAAATGTTTGGGGTAAGGGCTTTATGTTCCAGCATGACTGTGCTCTAGTATTTAAAACAAGAAGAGTCCTGTAATGAGGGGTAAACGAAGGAGACAATCAACAATAATTAACACTGTATTTGTATTTGGAATTTCTCTTCCTGCTGTTGTCAGGACTGCAGTGGTCTCACCACAGAGCAGGTATTATTTGGTTGGTGCATTATTATTCATTCATTCATTATCTCCCGCTTTATCCTCTATTAGGGTGGTTCCCCATGCCCATCCAGGGAAGAATGTTTCGGGCGCTGGGCAGATAGACCCAGGACAGGGCGCCAATCTATCGCTGGGCACACACTCACACAGACACGCACGCATACACACTCTATATGGGGCAATTTGGAGAACTCAATTGACTTGATCCATGTTTTTGGACTGTGGGAGGAAACCGGAGAACCCGGAGGAAACCCACGCAGACACGGGGAGAACATGGAAACTCCACCCAGATGGGGATTCGAACTGGGAATCCCTAGTGCTGAGAGGCGAACGTGCAAACCACTAAGCCACCGTGCCTTTATTATAAATAGAGAAAATAGACAATGGGAGCAAGAAGGGCGTCTGTCTAAACTTTTGACTGGAACTGTATGTTAGATGTAACAATGTATAGAAATGCATAAAATGTGAAAGGTGATTATTTTTTAATGCTTTTATAATTTTGTATTTTTTCCCCAGATTTCTCAAGTGTTTTCTTTGTGTCTTGTAGTCGAAGCTGTGTTCCCTCCCGGCTATCAGCTCAGTCTGTTTTCACCGCGGGTGACTGCTGAGCCATCTGTCAGAGCAGCTTAATGCAACATTCAGCACTAAAGATTACCATAAGAAACGAAACAGCTCGATTTACTCAGCTCGGGAAGTGAAGGAGGAAGTCAGTATGAAAATCCCCAACACGCTGTATGAATTCAGCATATAATGTTCTCTTGTTTCTAAATCATTATGGATAAAAGCGTCTGCTAAATGACTAAACGTGATGTGATTGAGTCACATGACGAATATAATTTAAGTAGATAAGGTCCAAATAACTTGTGCTTTTGTACAACAGTGACAGAGCTGTAAGTAATTCATTCATTCAGTCATTATCTTCCGCTTTTTATCCTATATCAGGGTCGCGGTGGGGTTCCCCATGCCCATCCAGGGAAGAACGTCTCGGGCGCTGGGCAGATAAACCCAGGACAGGGCGCCAATCTATCGCTGGGCACACACACACACACACACACACAAACTCTATATGGGGCAATTTGGAGAACTCAATTGACTTGATCCATGTTTTTGGACTGTGGGAGGAAATCGGAGAACCCGGAGGAAACCCACACGGACACGGGGAGAACATGGAAACTCCACGCAGATGGGGATTCGAACCAGGAATTTTTATTGTCTCATCCAAGTTTATTATTTTAGGCAGGATAAGACAGGGCACAAACCTATAGCTGTCCACACACTCACTCACACTATATAAGGGCAATTTAGAGCAGCCAATTCAACTTGAATCCATGTTTTTGCATTGTGGACAATAGTAGAACATGAACTCCACCCAGATCGTGATTAAAACCTGGATCCCTAGCGCTGAGAGGCAGACTTGATAAACACCACACTGCCCCACCACCCTTTCTATTTTGTAAAATGAATTATATTTAAAAAAAAAAAAAAAAAAAAAAAAAAAAAAACAGACATCTCCGACAGACATCTCACATGTTTGGTCTTGCTATTATCAATAACGTGAATGTGGGTTAGCCATTCATACAAGTCCTTCCTCGCTTCCTTTCTTTATTCATCCTCACAATAGACTCCACTGGTGGCCTCTGGCTGCTTTGCTTTTAAAGTAAGAACACTGTCCCATGCCAAGAGTCTTAAAAGCCGTTTGTCAGGAGCGAGCTGTATAAACAGACTGCACGTGCCCAGTCTGGGCTCTGCCATTGACTCCACAGTAAAGGATGAGGTCATGCTTAGCCAATAACAATGAGCCTGTAATGTGCACCCAGTCCCGCCTTCACTCTCTATATACGAACAGCTCAATCTTTATCCAGGCTCTGCATTAATGACGGGCATTATCCTCTTTTGAGGAAGATGAAATGGTTACAGGGCACAGTGAGGCAGAGGGAGGGGAGAGGGACACACATTTCTCTACATTTCCCAACTATTCTTACAATCAGGTTATTAGCCATGTGAGGTATGTTATATCCTACATGAGATTAAAGGATGACATGTAAAAAAATATATTTATATATATATTTAGAAAAGATTTTTAAAAACTGTCTATGAAATGTATTCGTTCTTTATCTCCCGCTTTATCCTCTATTAGGGTCGCAGGGGGGTTCCCCATGCCCATCCAGAGGAGAACGTTTTGGGCGCTGGGCAGATAGACCCAGGACAGGGCGCCAATCCATCCCTGGGTACACACTCACTCACTCAAACACACTCTATATGGGGCAATTTGGAGAATTCAATTGACTTGATCCATGTTTTTGGACTGTGGGAGGAAACCGGAGAACCTCCACCCAGATGGGGATTCGAACCAGGAATCCCTAGCGCTGAGAGGCGAACGTGCTAACCACTAAGCCACCGTGCCGCACTGAAAGGTATTAGAACTATAAATTTAAAAAGCACGTTGGCTCATCTCAACCTCTCAGACAGCCTGAGGGGTTTTCATGCATGTCAAACCAAGAAACCACAAAGTACGTATGAATATCAAAGACACACAAGACAGGGAGCACGGCTGACAAGTCAGACAGGCTGAGACGCAGAATTAGAACGAGAGAAAACAAACTGCCAATCAACTGCTAAGTTACACCTGCGCCATCCCACTCATCAGGATCATATCATCAGCGGGTTTATGACTCATACAGCACAATGAACCCTGCATGTTCCCAAGGATATTACCATAATCTATTCATATTCATAAATATTCCCCATATTGTAATGAATTACTAAATGTACAATACCACTTTCTTTCGGCTCTACTTTAAACTGTTCTTAGTTCTACCAACAGCAAAAATGGACTTTGTAGTTCTACAATTACATTCGGTATTCCATTTGTTTATGGACTACAGTACACACTGTGTACATCCCCTTTACTCTGTTCTAGGTCAGGACCACAATTGTACCACCACAATTAACAATCCACCACCCAAATGGTACATGTTCTGTGATGCCCCTGGCCAATAGAGAACAGAGAACCAAGAGGGGACTAACAAAAACAAAGAACACAGATGGACTACAGTCTGTAATTGTAAAACGACAAAGTCCATCTATAAGGGAAGTGGAGGAAATAGTTTTTTAACATGTGAGTGGTACTGTATACGATATCTGAGCTAGTTTAAAATGCAGGGGAACATTTATGCTGATCCAGGGATGATCAGGTTCCCACTGTTTTCCCACTGCTGACTTCTTTCAGTTTCATTCTGTACCTAAACAGTGTTTGCATGCTAGTTTGCACAGGTGGAAAAAATGATGTCATATACAGTGTGTACGTCATGGAAAGTTCAGGGATCCAATTTCTGTGCTGTTGATGCAATAAAACGTCAGCGTATTCCTGACAGCAGCCTGGGTGGTGCAGTAGGGCAAAGGACCAAGAATAAACCTGAAACTGATGAAGTCCAACCCCCCCCCCCCCATCACCAATTTTACAAGGGACTGTCTGCTAACCTGTACACTTAATTAACAAAATGAGGGAGGGTGTTAAATACCATGTGTACTTAACAACGTAGTCATGTTCTAAAGCAAACAGGTGTTACGGGGTGACTCCTTAATCCAGGATCACAAACAAATATTAACCCATTGTGAAGGCGAAAAAAAAAAGTCAACTCGTCCATACTAAACATGATTTGTAAATATAGGTCCAAAAATACAGAATCTACAGTAAAACAGCATCTGTTACAACATAACACACACATCAGACTGAACAACGTGTCCGACCGCATCTTCACGACGTACCTTGACCTTTCCGTTAGGCTGCAGGAGCTCGGTGATGGACACCTTGTCCTGCTGCAGCCTCCTCTTGACGAGTTTGGAGCAGCAGACGTTGACCGCGCCATGCACGTGCGAAGCGTTGTACTCAGAGAACGTACGGCTGTCGATGACAAGCAGGCGGCCGGCTCCACGCTGCAGCAGCCCTGCCAGGCGTTTGATGTCCATGGCACTGCGGCGACCCTTCTCCCCGGCCATGGGACCGTTCCAGATGGCACTCACTTCCCAGAGGATGGCCACACCCCAGGGGCACGCTGAATAAAAGACGTGTGGCTCAGATCACCCGAGCAGCCTCGGGACAGGCCTCACGACTGCCATGTTGTCTGAGAAAATCAGGAAGGAAATATTACAAACTAATATCATTTTATATAATACATTTAAAAATGTCAAATGTTAATTAAAAAAACAAACATGGAATAAAAAGCCCTAAAAAACTAAAATAAATACATAAAATAAAGTGTAATAATATTAATAGTATAAAGAAATCAATATATCAAATGATAAATAAAAGCTCAGGCCATCATATAATATTAAAATGATAAATGAAACCTTGTTTTTTATTATAGTGTTGTTATAAACCTTTTATAAAAGCAAAAAAGTTAATTAATCACTTAATAAATTTTTATATATTTTATATATATTAAAAAAGCAAGATGTATACGATTAAATTAAGTAGGGTTTTATGTTTGAATATTAGTCATCTTCATATTCTTGACATGAAAGACCTTTGTTTGGGATCATTACTGCACACCATTTGTAATTAAACAGCTCTAATGAACTTTTTGGGGCGGAACGGTGGCTTAGTGGTTAGCACGTTCTCCTCTCAACACTAGGGATTCCCGGTTCGTATCCCCATCTGGGTGGAGTTTCCATGTTCTCCCCATGTCTGCGTGGGTTTCCTATGGCTTCTCAAGTCAACTCAAGTCAATTGAGTTCTCCAAATTGCCCCATAAAGAGTGTGTATGCATGCGTGTCTGTGTAAGTGAGTGTGTGCCCAGTGATGGATTGGCGCCCTGTCCTGGGTGTATCTGTCCAGCGCCTGAAACTTTCTCCCCTTGATGGACATGGGAAACCCCACCGCGAGCCTAATAGAGGATAAAGCTGAAGATAATGAATCAATGAATAATGAACTTTTTACAACAAATGAAATGAATGTCAGTTAGCAGAACGTTGCCTGACTGAGGTGGCGCTCTGATCCTCGTGGTTAAAATTAGAGGTGCTTTTGTTCACAAGTCGTGAAACAGGAACCAGGCCGAGACGAGCTAAATTAAGCTTTGGGATTTTCGAAGCTGGCACACGCTTAATGAGCAGTCCATGTTGTTCCACTGACAGGTTCAGTAACTCCCAAACTGCCTCCACTCCTACCATGTAGCATACGAGAGATTACATTAAACCAATTAAAAGATGTGGGGGTGATTAGGTTACTGCACAGAAGGCTGCACTAATGTAATAGTAATGTAAACATGATGGTGTAAGAGATGGTGTTGGAATTCCAGATTGATCAAACAAGATCCTCGTTGCATGCCATGTGTATTGTCTCCCTTTACAAGATTTGGTTTTCTCTCACAGTCCTAAGACTTTAAGCCAGCTGAATTAAAAATAATTTAAGGTGTGAATGTGTGTCTGACCTACGATGGACAGCCTACCTGTTAAGGGTACGTTACACAACTTGATGTTTGATCTTTGGAACAGGCTTCATCATCCACATGACTTTAATTAGGACACACACTGTAGAGGGGTAATTTAGAGCAGTCAATTTACCCTGAATCCATGTTTTTAGACTGTGAGAGAAAACCAGAGAACCCGTTGGTCCCCGTACAACTACCATGTGCAGCTACCATTAAGTGCCTGATAAATTATTTATTCATTCATTCATTATCTTCTGCTTTATCCTCTATTAGGGTCATGGGGGGGTTCCCCATGCCCATCCAGGGAAGAACGTCTCGGGCGCCGGGCAGACACATCCAGGACAGGGCGCCAACCTATCGCTGGGCACACACTCACTCACACAGACACACTCTATATGGGGCAATTTGGAGAACTCAATTGACTTGCTCCATGTTTTTGGACTGTGGGAGGATCTCCAGATAGTTTCAGCATTGTGATTGACTGAACAGCCTAATAATAAACAGAGAGTCGGACGGACCCGATGTAATTGTCGTGCAGACACGCCACTTATGTGTAGACACATGATACCAGTAGTCTGATCTCTTCAGCAAGCCTATTAGGTGTTTGGCATCCCTGCAGGATCCAGCAGCACTCTGTCTGCTCTGTATGACGCCACAGCGCTCATTCATCCAGATAAAACCCATCGCGAATGGCCATACATGTGACAAGTGTGCGTCCTTTGGTAGGATATGTCTGATGAAAGTCCAACCTCAATGTCTCTGCGAGCTAAAGACTTTTACACAATCCTGAATTTATATACAGAGTACAAGACAAAGTTTGGATATGCGCCCTTCTTGCTCCATTGTCTAATTCATTCATTGACCATATAGATGGACTTTGTAGTTTTACAATTACAGACTGTAGTCCATCTGTATACTTTGTTTTTGTTAGTCCCCTGTTAGTCTCTATTGGATAGGACCATTAGATGTAAAAATGGAAAAAATAAAATTTAAAATTAAAAAAAGATGTAAAAATATCCAAACGAAGTGCATTTTAATTTCATACCAGCAAACTATATTAGACAACATTTATGAAACAAGATTTAACTCGTACACAAAATGTCCTAAAGATAAGTACGCAATGTGAAGCAAACCTCTCATCCCACACACCGCCAGCTTGCACATCATATGGTGCAATTTAGGCAATAAGTTGGCAGACAGCTCATCGAACCAACTCTACAGGGGCATTTCTGTATCTGTCTGCAGTGTTCTTTAATCTGCGATTCAAATATTAATATGTAATGAGTACATTATAAGAAATATCATAACATCATATTATTAACTATTATAATGAAATTAGTGGAATAGTTCGAATCATCAAAAAAGAGCGACTCTAGAGTCGTAATCTGAAGATGCGAGTGAGATAACGAGTTTCCTCATTTGAGTCACAGCACTGCAGATAAATCTGTTAAGCCAGGCATGTCTGATGAAAACAAGCAGAAAATAGAACAACAGAGTCGCTGGCTCAGAACGAAACAAGGCTAAATACTTTGCAAAACACTGTCTGAACAGCTCAGAGTGGAACAGAGAACCTGGATTCAGTCTTCAGATTGAAACAGGCAGTGATGGGATGATGCAACAAAAAATCCATACTGTCATGCGGTGTGTGACAGAGTGAAATTTCTCTGGCGGTTCGATGCAGCATAGACAATGTAAACACAGGCTAATCGACTGAATAAATAAGTAAATAAATACCAGTAACAAAACTGTGTCGAATAAAACTATCAGTAATAATTTGCACAAATCACCGCAATAGAAAAAATGCTGATTCGGCTTAGGTTAAAAATATGCATTGTATTTTTTAATCATTATTAAAAATATCACATCACACCTAAATGTGCAGCTCAAATCCGCAGTACCTCCATCGCTGGATCGTTGTAAACAAACAGCATGCCATGAGTCCTGTGTGCACTCTGCTGATCTGCAGCAGCACGCAGAAGAACTGCCTAGTAACCGGCTTACGAAAACAGCATCGACATGGAAGTGCTGCACCACTCACATCGATCTGTTCGCCTCAGCCCTTGATTCAAAATAAATCACCGCGCGCACGCACACACACACACGCACACACACACACATACACATACACACACATGCTTCCAACACTAGTACAAGGGGAACCTTGAAAAAGTGGATGCCATCCGTGTTCCTCTTCCATACAGGTGACTTGCATCTTCACCTCAGCTCACATCCCTCTGCGGGCAGCAGCTTAATGCCTGCAGTGTGGGTGTGTGAGTGTAAGCTGGAGTCAGCAGGACTCAAAGGAGCTGGCGTTGCACACATCTAATGGCGCTGCTCCTGCTTGACAACACAGTCTATGTGAAGAAGAAAAGAAATCTGTGTGTCTGAGTGTGTGTGTGTGTGTGTGTGTGTTGTGGGTGGGGGGTCATGCTCTAGGCAGCGCTGCACTGCAGCTCAAGATCTAAAAGAGATGAAGATGAATTCCATAGGATTATATTTTTTTTAGTTCAGTACAGCAAGAAAATCAAATGGACTGCATCAGCCAGGGTTATCACACATGGGCACACACACACACACACACACACACACACACTCACACACACACACACACGTTTGCTTCGCTTGCTAACCAAACCGTTCACAGCATCAGCAGTGCTGGGGAAAGACTTTGTTTGGTGCTGGGCTGATGATGGAGATCCTCTAGTCGCCATATTAACAGAACAAAAAAAAAAAAGTGCCTGTGCGTCGAGTAAAGGTGAACCTCACTTTAATGCCTCTACGGAATCTGCTGCTGATGTTTCAGAAGGTCCTCATGGGGGGGGGGGGGGGGGGGGGGGGGGGGGGGGGGGGGGGGGGGGGGGGGGGGGGGGGGGGGGGGGGGGGGGGGGGGGGGGGGGGGGGGGGGGGGGGGGGGAATAATAATAATAATAATAATAATAATAATAATAATAATAATAGTTATAAGCCATATGTAATCATTATATAATAATCATATATTATTAAATAATCTATGTGCACTACTTCTACATTACCACAACAGAATGCTGAGCAAATTTACATTTAAATTGTGTCATCAGCTGTGGACCACGTACTGAATCTGATTCCTTTGTAAAGTCAAGACAGAGGGTAAACTACTAAAACAGACACCATTCACTAGAGATAAATTACCTGCGTACTTAATGGGCAGTTATTTTGAGGGCCTCAGCCACAAGCCAAGATGGAATTACCTAACCGCTCACATTACCCAACACAACTGGCTTTATCACTAAGGTTAGCAGAGGAAAAGGCAACCAGGCATCAGGACGCCCTTGAAGACAATTTCTATAACTCCTCAAAAAGTGTAACGTCTGGCTAAAAATAAATCTCTCACATTTTGTTGGATCATCTTTAAAAGTTGCATTTTTATAGCCTGAGAACTCCAATGAGAATAAAACAACCAGCTCATCACCAATAAAATAATAACAATAAAAGCCATATAATTGTGGCTCTGTAAACCAACAAACCTTTATTACCTGAAAATGGCTTTGACACATGAAACAAGGCTCTAAATTTAAACACAAAGATAAAGGCGGCATTTAGAAACCAGTTTGTAACATCTTCAGTTTGTATGTCTGTTGTTTGCTGTCAACAGTGACAATCAGCAAATGAAAAGGAAACACAACTAGAGAAAATACAAAAAGAGTCAAATAAATGCCCGTATCAGATCATTTTTAAGATTGAGCATAATCCAGGAGTTTAAACCGTTTAAGAGATGATCAAGGGTAATCCATGGTTACCTTGTAATGATTAGTAATAATGAAAGCAGACAGTGAGTGAAACAGTATCTCAAATAAAATCTGATGCGTTCCAACATGCGAGTTAAAAGAATTATATAAATGACACCATGTGGACAGAAGTGTTGAGACTCTCATCGTAATCACTGAATTCTGGTGTTTTAATCTCACAGTTCTATAAACCCCAACAGCATGTCATCCACTTTGGACAAATTTAATCCTTCAATATTTAGGGAAGGACCTTTTCAGTATGACTGCACCCCAGTGCACACCGCAAGGTGCATAAAGGCAAAGCGGATGGAGTTTGGTGTGGAAGAACTCGACCTGACCTTAACACCGGTGAAGACTTTTGGAATTAACCTGAACAGATATTGCAGGTCAGGATGGCTTAAATGTTTTCTACCCAGCCTTCTTCATGGTTTTCATTTGTACTTTATGTCACATTGAAATGTTCACAGAAAGAACACTCTACCATAAAAAAATATATAAATAAATATAATTACATAATATACAGGGTGGCAAGGTGGCTTAGTGGTTAGCACGTTCGCCTCTCAGCACTAGGGATTCCCGGTTCGAATCCCTATTTGGGTGGAGTTTCCATGTTCTCCCCGTGTCTGCGTGGGTTTCCTCCGGGTTCTCCGGTTTCCTCCCACAGTCCAAAAACATGGATCAAGTTAATTGAGTTCTCCAAATTGCCCCATATAGAGTGTGTATGCGTGCGTGTCTGTGTGAGTGAGTGTGTGCTCAGCTATATATTGGCACCTTGTCCTGGGTGTATCTGCCAAGCGCCCGAAACTTTCTCCCCCCAGCGACCCTAATATAGGATAAAGCGGAAGATAATGAATGAATGAATGAATGAATGAATATACACAGAACCTGCACAAAATCTACACAAAGGAAGCACAGATGTACATCTGTGGGAGTACATGTGGGAGCAGTAGCTCAGTGGTTAGGGTGTTGGGCTGTCAATCTGAAGGTTGTGGGTTCAAATCCCAGGTCCACTAAAGTTACCAGTGTGGGTCCTTGAGCAAGACCCTTAACACTCATTGCTTCAGGGATGTTGTGATGAACCCTGTGCTCACCGCGTAAGTCGCTGTGGATAAAAGCTTCCAATAAATGAGCAAATGTAATATAAATGTAAGTGGAGGTGTAGTGTACCTAATAAAATGTCCAGTGAGTGTAGCAACAGTCAAAAATGGTTTGAAGGCAGGGATCTTTGTGGAGGACTTTACAGTCGAGCTGAAATGTGGCGAACTGATGGAGATGCGTGCTGCCATAAATAAATCCAGCGGCTTTGTGCGGCTCGTGTTTACAGCACGGTGTCGGGAACCAGAAAGAACCAAAGAGCAAAGCAAGCGCATTAAACAGGAACTCACCGCCACAGTGACAGCTCTGCGGAGGAACAGCGGCGCATCGTAGCTACCAAAAGGTCAACTCGTTCCACCTCCCGCACATTTTTGGCTGCCCCCCCACGGCGCGTCGCGAGCGGATGGTGCGCCCTGTCGCGTGCGCGTCCGATCAGTCCGATCAGTCCGATCAACGCTGCTGACTGCAGTGAACGCGATCGGACGCCGCGTCGTCGTCAGACCTCCAGCCACAGCAGCGTCGTTCTGCGCAGCGCGTGTTCACCGCCTGCGGATGCGCTCCCGCACCGCTGTCACTCAGCGCCGAGCGCGCGCGTCATAGTCGGACAGATCGCGGCGATTCAACCCCCGATTTCAGCTGAGGAATCAGAGCGGAGCCGCAGAGATAAGGACGCTGACAGCGACGCTGCACTTTGGCATAAAAAAAAATTAACCACCGATGAGGTCATGGTTCAGCGTGGAGAAATATGCAGCTGACGTCACTTTCAGCCAATAGGAGCGCGGCGCTCGGGGGGTTGTTGACGTCAGCGCTCTGATCCTTAGATTAAAGGGCTACGGGGGGGCCGAAGAGCGCATGCGCCGCCGCCGCGCGCAGGTAGCCCGCCGCTGTCTGTTCTGCAGGCCATCAGCACAGCGGCGTTATAAACCCCGCGCTCCGTCTGGCGCACGACTGCCGGACGACAACCGACACGATTAAATTAAATTCAGTTTAAAGTCGTGAAGTCGGTGGTTTAGAGGCAGAATTCGAACGCAATTCGAGGCGAATCACAGTGGAGGCGTGGCTTAAGAGAAAGCAACGCGATGATTGGTTACTGTCGCTGTCACGAGCGTCGTCTTAACGTTTATAAGTCTTTTCAAAATCAAAGTTGATAAAGAGCCCAAAGTTGGTAAAGACCACAAAATAAACACAGAAATGACCAAATACATCTGTGTGTTTCTATTTAGTGTATTGTTATCTTCAATATTTAGATTTATATTTCAATCACCAAATTTATATTCAATACTAGGCAGCAATACTTAAGTATTTGCTCAATCAACACTACAAACAGCTGGAAACAACAAAACCTGCCTAATGCTGCTCTGTACTTATTTTACCACGGGTTAAAATCATAACAATGATTCATTCATTTATTCATTCATTCATTCATTATCTCCCGCTTTATCCTCTATTAGGGTCTCGGTGGGGGTCCCCATGCCCATCCAGGGGAGAACGTCTCGGGCGCTGGGCAGATAGACCCAGGACAGGGCGCCAATCCATCGCTGGGCACACACACACACACACACACTCTACATGGGGCAATTTTGGAGAACTCAATTGACTTGATCCATGTTTTTGGACTGTGGGAGGAAACCGGAGAACCCGGAGGAAACCCACGCGGACACGGGGAGAACATGGAAACTCCACCCAGATGGGGATTCGAACCGGGAATCCCTAGAGCTGAGAGGCGAACATGCTAACCACTAAGCCACCATGCCGCCCCATAACAATGATATAACACTAAAATCAATTAACTGATATTAATATACTGATCCAAAGCAACTTACAACTCTCTCAGCTTGAAGGTTGGGGTCCGAGCACAAAGTCAGGCTGATATTATAGAATACATCAAATGGAATGCTTTGTTGTCATTTCACATTGTACTTGTACACAATGAAAACACAGCCAATTAAAAAAAATAATATAAAGATTTAATAAATATAAAAAGACTATTGCACTATAGTTTACTTAAGTTCAAAATCTGCCTCAAAGTTCCAAGTTAAATAAGATTAAAATATTATTTGCTTTAACTCAATAAACTAATTGTAGATGCCTTTGAAATCATCTCTGCAAGTTGATTTATATATAGAATATGCATTATTCCAACTTAGCTATGGTATTTTAAAACAAAGACTGATTAATGTGAGTTACAGTTTACATCAGACAAAGAAGAAAGTGTAGTGTAGTAAAAATAAAAGAGGTAATATAAGTATTAGAATAGCAGTAGTAATAGCAGTAGTAGTTGTATTGTCAATAGGTTTAAAGTGTTTTGTTGAGTGTAATTTTTGTTTTGTGTACATTGTTTCTCTTTTTCATTTTTAGCGTAATGGAATTGATAGTAATATAATTGATACATAAAAATATTTTACTTCGTTAAATTTAAAGCTGGGCGGCCCCCATCTGGGTAGAGTTTTCATGTTCTCCCCGTGTCCGCGTGGGTTTCCTCGGGTTCTCCAGTTTCCTCCCACAGTCCAAAAACCTGGATCAAGTCAATTGAGTTCTCCAAATTGCCCCATATAGAGTGTGTATGCGTGCGTGTCTGTGTGAGTAAGTGTGTGCCCAGCGATAGATTGGCGCCCTGTACTGGGTGTATCTGCCCAGCGCCCGAACTTCTCCCCTGGATGGGCATGGGGAACCCCCCCGCGACCCTAATAGAGGATAAAGCGGGAGATAATGAATGAATGAATGAAAATGTAAAGCTTTCAAAACTAACTTCCTGCTTTTAGTGTTACACTGAACCAATCCACTAGAGGGCCATCATGAGCCGTTTGTATTGTTCACACAGGCTTATTGTAATCAATAATCAGCTTTGTGTGTGTGTGTGTGTGCGTGTGTGTGTGTGTGTGTGGTTGGGTGGGTGGATGTGTGTGCGCATGTGTAGTAAGATTTGTAAATGTGTCATGAGATTAGTACATGGAAACTAATCTGTAAATTTGTACATAGATCTAGATAATAATGACTTATAATGACTAAGAAACAGAACAGCCATATTTTTAACGACTTTTACACTTGGGTTTAAAGTGGATCTCGATGCTTGATGTCTCACTTTGGTCAGTAAGCACAAGAAAAAGTGTTGCACACAGACAGGCCTCGAGATGCTGTACAAGCGTCAGCAAAACGCGTGAAACAGAGTGTAATGAAAATGGTGAAAATCTTCACACACATTTGCAAATCTGTGAGGGAGCCAATTTTGCAATCATCTGTGTAAAATAACAACAATGAAAGTATGTTTCTGCAGCCATTGTTATAAGTCTGCACATTTACAAATCTATGTACATCTTTGCAGATTAGACGACAGTATGAGTCAAAAGGTTGAACACACCTCCTTTATGTTCCACTTGTTGTTCACTGTATCAGTTCCACTTTGTAGTTCAACAATTACAGACTGTAGTCTATCTGTTTGCTGTAGCTTTCTCACCACCTCGACGTAATTGGGGGCCAGAAGTGATAAAATGATAAAGTGGTCTATATTTGGCCTACAGTGCTTACACACAGTGGAATTTGTCCTCCGCATTTAACCCATCCGTGCATTGAAACACACACACTCACACACACACACACACACTGGTGAAGCGAGCACATGTGCCCGGAGCAGTGGGCAGCTTTGTACACGGCACCCGGAGAGCAATTGGGTTTAGGAGCTTTGCCCAAGGGAACTTCAGCCATAGCACTTTGTGGCACAAGAAATTGTTATTGCTATTGTGTGCATTGGAAACAACATCTCAGGTGTAAAAGTTTTTTTTTTTTTATTAATCCACCAAAAAGCGACAGTTACACATAAATTAACATTTACATCATCTGCAGGAATCGTCATCTGAGATTATGAGTCAATCGATAGCAAATCAATTAAATCCACAAACACGTTAAACCAGGCTATAAGCAAAATCTCCAACTTTCGTTTAGCGTATCATAATCTAATGAGCCAAGTCAAAGTATTTAGACTATGTAGCTTTAAACTATGCAGCACGTGCATTTGCCTCCTAGTAGAAAAATGCAGATCCATTAGGATCAAGAATCGGATGCTCCTATTGGCTACAGCTTCAGCACATAATAGAGTTAAATTACATTTAAATGTACATTATATTTAGTCATTTAGCGCAGATACTTTTAGATACAGATGAGTACAATCATAGTCAGTAGTTTGGGAGGAACCAGTTACACTATATTATCATCAAACCTGATCAATATCCAATCTGGTTTTCAAATCTAGATTAACTTATGTTTTCTTATCATGTGCTTCCAGAAGTGATGTTTTAAGTTCCATCCATCCATTATCTTCCATTTCATCTTCAACTAGGGTTGCGGATGGTTCCCCATGCCCATCTGGGGGTAAACGTTTCGGGTGCTGGGCAGATACACCCAGGACAGGGCGCCAATCTATCGCTGGGCACACACTCACTCACACACACACAAACACACTCTCTATAGGGCAATTTGGAGAATTCACTTGACCTTGATTCATGCTTTTGGACTGTGGGAGGAAACCGGAAAACCCGGAGGAAACCCATGCGGACATGGGGAGAACATGGAAACTCC
>JAFMOD010001743.1:716282-731360 GCA_019802435.1 Corydoras maculifer
TGCCCATCTGGGGGTAAACGTTTCGGGTGCTGGGCAGATACACCCAGGACAGGGCGCCAATCTATCGCTGGGCACACACTCACTCACACACACACAAACACACTCTCTATAGGGCAATTTGGAGAATTCACTTGACCTTGATTCATGCTTTTGGACTGTGGGAGGAAACCGGAAAACCCGGAGGAAACCCATGCGGACATGGGGAGAACATGGAAACTCCACCCAGGTTGGGATTCAAACCAGGAATCCCTAGTGCTGAGAGGAGAACATGCTAACCACTAAGCCACCTTTAATGTTTTAAGTTGTTTCTTGAAAATGCTGAATGTCTCAGCATTACTGACAGAGGTGGAAACATCATTCCACCATTGAGCATTGTTGAATGATATGGCGTGACAAATAGCACCGCAGTAATGTTGCATCGCCAGGTGACATTCATCACTTGAGATAGGGAATGTTTGAAAGTGTATTTTTAGAGTTAAATAGAGTTAAGGCTCCTTTGAAAGCAAATCCAAAGATTGTAAGTCAGAGTGTGTTGTACTGAACGCCGGCTGCTACAGAGAGACATGATCTAAACATACATACAAACTAACTCTACACTCTGTGTATGAAGTTGAAAGATTCAGTAGGGAATACTCTTATCCCCTGCTTCTAAACCTCCATGGTCATTTGCTCAGAGCAGGAAATGGTTTTTATTTTCTCATGAGTACTCACTACTTAACTATTTATCTCTTGTTTTACAGGAAGCAGACAGCAATTCTCTAACTGCAGTAGAAAAACCAGTCCGATGGAATTCATATACATAATATAAAAAAACAACAAATCTTAATAATTACATGACTGTCTATTTACTGTACATGTGGATCATAACTTCAGTGTATTTTTGTAATTATGGCGGGCATTATACAATAGCTAAGGATTTTCGCATGATTAGTTCGAGCCTCTTTTGTACATGTAAATGTACAGCCACAATTTCCTGTCAGCATAAGATAAAAAAAATACAAATTAAAATAGCACTTTCAACAAAACTGAAGACATGCCTAATTTAATGTAGAAACTGCATTTTAATGACTTATGACTTTAAGTCAAATATTTTTAAGAAGCAAATATAATTGTCTGAAGTCTCATAGTACAGTATCATACCATATCATTTTATTCATATTCATTTTTACAAAACAATTTACTATTTTGTGTTAATATTCAGCAAAAGCTCTGCATTGTATTGTGGTTTGATTATTGCATAATAATTGTATAATTGGAATTATAATAATCATACCCACAAAATGTGTAATCGTCTCATTCCTAGTGCTGAGTGCTTTTTTGTATATATATACACACTTTATGGGCAAAGGTTTGAGAGACACACCTTATTAGCTGAATTCATGTGTTCTATTGAGTCTTGTTTCCACAGATGTATAAGTCCAAGGACCTAGTCATGCATTTCGTATTCTGCATGTATAGTCATGCATTTCGAACAATCGTATTCTTTCAACTTTGTGGATCAGTTTAGAGAAGACCATTTTCTGCTTCAGCATGTGCCTTGGACACAAAACAAGATCCATAAAAGCATTGGTGGTTAAGTCTTTAGTTTCCAGCGTGAATATAAGTAACTTGCCTGCACCTTTGATATCAACTAGAACAGTGAATGTGAGCCAGGCCTTCTTGTCAAACATCAGTTTCTGACAAATGCTCTTTTGAGAATGTGCACCAATTCTCACTGACACACTGTCTGTCCTGGATGTCACACGCTGCAAAAAATAATCTGAACAAGACAGAAAACCTTTAAAAAGTGGGACAAATCTTTCGTTTTTATTTTTTTTAATCTTAACAAAATTAATTTATTCACTACTTTGGTAGATAATTGAACTCATGTAACTCATGTACATTTTTTCTTGATTTGTGTTTATTTTTCCAAAAAAAAAAATTACATAGATTTTTTGCAGTGCAATACTTTTGTCCATAAAATATATACTGTAATCCATGCTATCCATGCTAATATCCAACTACATTTAATTTGTTCTTGACGTAACAGAGAACAAATACTATATGGCTTTTTTTTTTTTTTTTTTTTTTTTTTACAAAAAAAGATTTGCTTTTATTTTGCAATGTGTCATGTTTAGTTTTTAACAGATTATATGTCAGTCTACCACAAAACCCTCCTAACATGCCAGTGCATTCAGCTGATCAACAGCTTGGCTTTAGCACAGCACTACCAGGAAGAGATAAAGACAAAGCATATTCTCTTAGTTCTTCCTCTTTTACAGTCATCATGTGACATTTTACAAGGCATGTGCACAACTCTCCTGATCACTAACTCAGATAATTTTTATGATCCTGAGGGTGGTAAGCTATTAATCTGAAAAATAAAGCCAAATTCATATAGCCACAGGATTATACATTCTCGGCGATGAAAGAAAATCATCTGAAATGCCAAAGTATCACTGTTTTTGTATATAAAATTTAAAAAATAAGTAAATATTGTTTTAAATTGTGTAAAGTGGGAAATATGTGAATATAACTCTGAGTAAGCCTAACATTCCAGCCAATCACAACTGTCATTAGAAACATGAAATTTCAGTTTGTGAACAGTGTATTAGTGTAGTAATACGTTTTCATCACATTATTTCCAATAGGCGAAACAGTAGTGGTTAGCACCTCTGCCTTTTAGTGCTGGGGATCCAAGTTTGAATCCCGATTGGGGTGGTTTCCATGTTCTGCCTTTGTCTGCCTGGGTTTTCTTCATGTTCTTGAAAACAGTCAAGATGAATTGGCTGCTTTCATTTACATATATCTGTGTGTGTGTGTGTGTGTGTGTGTGTGTGTGTGTGTGTGTGTGTGTGTGTGTGTGTGTGTGTGTGTGTGTGTGTGTGTGAAAGAGAAAGCATGCGTGCGCAGCCTCAGATTTCTGCCCTGTCCTGGGTGTATCTGCCCAGTGCCCAAAATGCATTTACTTACCTTCTCTTTTCACCACCTTGTGATGAACATACAAACAATGTAATAGTATTTAATATTATTTTACGCATAATTATTTACTTCTTTGTGTTTTTTTTCCCCCTTATTTTTAAAAAAACAACTTCCACATCACCTAAATATAACCCTGCACACCATAGCGCTAACCACTCTTAGCCACCCATCAATCACTGGTGTTGCTGCACAAACCCCATCAATCCACACAACTGCATGAGGTTTCCATGTATGTCGTACATACACAACATCAACGATGACCACTGCTACTATCTTATAGCTACATATGTGAACAAAGGCAACAGATACTAGTTAAGGTCTTTAGTTAATGCCAGAGTGTTAATAGATTCTTAAATGTATAAATATATCATTTAAAACAAAACATGAGAAGCAATATTTGAATGACAATATCCTAGCACATAAGCTAAGCTGAAGTCTTGTTTCATATATCTTCCATCACTGCTGTTTAAAGCAAAATTATCACAAAAAATGTCTGTTGGCAGCTGTACAGATTTTTATTAATATGCGTGATTTCATTTGCATTGTTAATTTTGTTAAAATTGTTAATAAAACCATCCTTGCCAAAGGCAATCTGTCTTAGCTTAGAGTGCTGAGATGACAAATGTTCAGCTGTCTTCTAAAGTATTGTGGAAAGACTTCAGAAAAGATTGGATGTATTTACCACAATGCAAAAAACTTCTCATGTTTATTCATTCATTCATTATCTTCCGCTTTATCCTCTATTAGGGTCGCGGTGGGGTTCCCCATGCCCATCCAGGGGAGAACGTTTCGGGCGCTGGACAGATACACCCAGGACAGGACACCAATCTATCGCTGGGCAAACACTCACTCACACAGACACGCACACAGACACACTCTATTTGGGGCAATTTGGAGAACTCAATTGACTTGATCCATGTTTTTTGGACTGTGGGAGGAAACTGGAGAACCCGAAGGAAACGCACGCGGACAAGTGGAGACCATGGAAACTCCACCCAGATGGGGATTCGAACCGGGAATCCCTAGTGCTGGGAGGCGAACGTGCTAACCACTAAGCCTCTCATGTTTAGCATTTATATTTTATTTTTTATAGTGTCAGAGTTTTGGCTCGCTTCAGTCGTATGAATGTATAAATGTGGGGTGTGTTTGTATTTTGTCTAATGTTTGTGTTTAGAGTAAACCCACCCAGCATAAAGAAAAGAAGCATGATAAGCGTTCAGATCTTTACTCTGGGCATTACATACACAGCCTCGTATTTATTTGGTGAGAGCTCAAAGGCAGATAAGACGGTTTAAACATTCTCAGCAAAGCAGCATTAATGCCTGTTTGTGTCAAACATCCGCTCTCTAAACACATTTAAAACCATTTTCAGAAGCAGTTCAAATAGCAGAGGACAGAAATGACTGCACTGGGACTTTGCGGCCCTGAGGAAGAAGTGATTATTCTGAACATGGAAGTAAAAAAAGGAACTTCTATGATAATACTGAATCTTACAGTTTAAAACAGATTACTATTGACTGTCAGCTGAAAGTTAACCCTGACTTTCATCTACTTTAAAAAACTGATACTTAACATGATCACATACACAGTGATGCACTGGAAACTGATGCAATACAGACTAAGAATGTGAAGAAAATACAGTATATGATTGCAAGCAGCTTTAAATCAACTGCAGAAAACAAGTTCTGCTTTGATCACAATATAAACCCATACCATAAAACTCTGGGTTCTCCGATTTCCTCCCACAGTCCAAAAACATGGATCAAGGTCAATTGAATTCTCCAAATTGCCCCATATGGAGTGTGTCTGTGTGAGTAATTGTGTGTGCTCAGTGCTCAGTTGTCACCCTGTCCTGGGTGTATCTGCCCTGCGCCTGAAACGTTCTCCCCTGGATGGGCATGGAAAACCCCTCCACGACCCTAATAGAGGATAAAGCAGAAGATAATGGATGGATGGATGAAACATTCTGACCTACAGTAGTTACATCATCATTTCAGCACCTTAAAATAAATCACACATATTGTTTTTACTTTCTTGTTATATAAAGTCACTTGGTTCTAAAATTGACAGCCTTTAGTGGTACTGATGTGCTAATCGAGCACGTTGGCCATATGCTGGATTTAGAATGTACTCACTTCCTTATGTTTTCTGCACACGTTACATCATCATTTCAGCACCTTAAAATAAATCACACATATTGTTTTTACTTTCTTGTTATATAAAGTCACTTGGTTCTAAAATTGACAGCCTTTACTGGTACTGATGTGCTAATCGAGCACGTTGGCCATATGCTGAATTTAGAATGTACTCACTTCCTTATGTTTTCTGCACACGTTGTGTTATACCATTTTTTTCATAATGAATATAATTGCCGTTTTTACCCAACAACTGAAGTTAAATCCATAAAGAAGAAGTGAAAAAGGATTCATCCTGTTGTTCTTTACGCCAGATTCTCTCCAGGTTTATCGGTGGTCAGTTCTGAATTCCCAATTTCAGATCAGTCAGTGGATGTTCCATAACTCAGAGCTCTAACTAAACCTCATGTTTTACCTAACGCACAATAAAAGTGAAACATTGAGGTTTGAGGTTTTGTTTATTTGCTTGCTTTAAAAAGAATCCAGTCTTCCTGACCACACGGCTGAGGTGCAACCTCATACTACAATTATGGCAAAATAATGTAACACTGCAAATGATACAAATGTAATTGGCATATACAATTAATGTGACAAGTGTTTTTTTATGTTTTGTTTTCAACTTTATAAAACAAATGATTATTTTTAAGTGCTAACAACACATGCCATTTAATAAACCTTAAGTTAACTTTCCTGTGTTTTTTTTCATTCATTCATTCATTCATTATCTTCTGCTTTATCCTCTATTAGGGTCGCGGGGGGTTCCCCATGCCCATCCAGGGGAGAACGTTTCGGGCACTGGGCAAATACACCCAGGACAGGGCGCCAGTCTATCGCTGCCTGTTGTTTTTAGTTAACAGAAACTCCTTCGTACAACATTCTTCATTCGATCTAGTCTTAATTTAGGATTTATACCTTGCTGCATTTTGATCACAGAGACCACGCAAATTCTAAAGAAACTGTTGTTTTTTAAAACTGGGTCCCATGTTCCAATTGCTTTCGTAGGCTTGTGGTTAAGTTACCAGCCTTGCGAGCTGAAGGTCTCCAGTTCGATTCCCAGTCACAAATGCTATGCCCGAAGTGCTCCTGGGCAGAGCACCAAACCCCAATTGCACCCTGGGGCCATGTACAGGGTTGCTCAGCGTTCTGGGTGTGTGTGTGTGTGTGCTCACTTCACTCAATCTGTGTATGTGTGTGTTTCACCTTATGGATGAGTTACAAGTGGAACAGTGGAACTATAAGCTTTTTTTCTATATTGCCTCAGTTCCAGTTTTAAAAGTGTGTCACCAGTGTCATATTTCTTTTTTTATCTATACGATGCAGTCAGCTGTGACAATGAAAACATACAATATCTATTCTTAGTAAAAATATTTAACTGCTATTATCAAATAATTATCAAATAATTATCAAATAATTATCATATAATTTAAAAAACAAGCAGAATAAGTGTTCTCTATGAATTTATAGGGAAGAAACAATCAGATTTTTTTTTCTGTCTGAGACTGTACTGCAGTTCATGTATATTGCATATATATGGGTTAGTTCAACCAGCAGTAGCAGAGAAACAGGAAATGCTGCTAAACAGCAGAATAGATTTAAGAACAGAAGTCGTTTCGTTGTTCATTGCCGCTGCATTGAACTAGATTAAATCTAAGAATAGATGACACCTCAATAAGTGAAATATATTGTGATTTATTTCACTTACAGACCTGCTAACAAATATAACTTATCTTTTAAACCAAAATAAAACTTATTTTGTTAGTTAGTTATTTAAGAACAAGTTGCCATTTTTATAACTTTAAACTAAACTATAAATATAACTGAACTGTGAGGTATTATCAGTTCCAATGATCACTTTGTAATAAGAATATAATAATTTTGAACTGACAGAAGCTTTGTGAACATTGGCTTTTTAAAAAAGATTTTATTGTAGTTCTAGAAAGGCCTAAATGATTTTACAAAGTTTTATACATACAATGGTACACAGGAGGCCCCTTTTATTTAACAATGATAAGGTCCCTGTTTACAAAATGATAGCCATGAACACATGGTTTGATCAGATGTGTGGAGAAACTTAAGAAGTCGTGAGCATAGTGCAGTAGTAGCAATGACCTCAACCACACCAAGCCATGCACCATGTCCTCTTATGCCACATCAGAATCTAAAAGTAACTGCTTTCTTTTTAATAAAAAAAGAACAGCGAATACAAACACCAAAGATGAAATCATCTTATAACAAGGGCCCAGAATTTAGAACAAGTTGGCAGCCAAAAAGCTATATATAAGTGTAGCAATTTTTACAGCCACTTTACATCAATGCAATGTAATTACACTAGTAATTGAATTGTGGCCATTACTTCCCAAAATGCCAAATGTCTTCTTTTTAAGGCGGCACCAGTGGCTTACTGTTTAGCACATGTGCCTCTCAGTGCTGGGGATCCGGGTTCGGATCCCGATCTGGGTGGATTTTCCATGTTTTCTGTGTCTGTGTGGGCCTTCTCCGGGTTCTCTGGTTTCCTCCCACAGTCCAAAATTGCCCCTATATAGTGTATGTGTTTGTGAGTAAGTGTAAGTGTGTGCCCAGCAATGGATTGGCGTCCTGTCCTAAGTGTATCTGCCCAGCAGCCAAAACATTCTCCCCTGGATGGACATGGGGATGAGGACCCCCCACCCCCCAACCCTGTGACCCTAGTTCCTAGTACAGCATTAAGCAGAAGATTACAAAACTTTATTATCAATTTAAAGATAATGAAATGAGATGGCTGTACAATTTATTTATACTGTGCAGTGACAATAAAGGAATCTTATCTTAAAGAAACACCGAAAACAATAGTAGTGTCTGTGAATTAAAGTATTTCATGATTTTACAAATGTCTGATTATAGTTTTAATGCAGTAAATACTAAACCTTATGCTCCACAAAGAGAGGGGGTTGCATTAATGCAAGATTTGGCCTTTTAAAAGAATATTTTGTTCGTGGCCTGACATTGTCGAGAGTAAACCACAAAAAGAAGACGAAACAGAGAGGGCTGATTGTTGTGTGTTTGAGAGAGAGAGAGAGAGAGAGAGAGAGAGAGAGAAAGAGAGAGAGAGAGAGAGAGAGAGAGAGAGAGAGAGAGAGAGAGAGAGAGAGAGAGAGAGAGAGAGAGAGAGAGAGAGAGAGAGAGAGAGAGAGAGAGAGAGAGAGAGAGAGAGAGAGAGAGAGAGAGAGATAGAGAGAGAGAGAGACAGACAGAGAGAGAGAGAAAGAGACGGAGAGAGAGAGAGAGAGAGAAAGAGTAAGCGGAACTAGTGCACCAGAACAGGACTGCTCCACCCATCACTGTTAAAACTCATCAGGGTTTTTCGTCACCACTGACTGCTTAAACACCAGCTTAACTGTCCGTGGTTGCGAGTTCTCCTTTTGTTCCTGTTCTTAAAACTTTCTTAAGTCTGAAAAGTTCTCAGCGGAAAGTCCTCACAGGAGGCAACTGTGAGGCAAAGCACCACCCAACAGCTGCGGAGGCTTTCACGGTCACCCGGACGCCAAGACGCATCATGAAACGTCCGAGAAGCCCTTCATTTAAAAGCTTAATACAAGCCCTTCTCGGCCTGTTTGTACTTTTACAGGTATGTTTGATTAACTTTGTTCATTGTTGACATTTAATTTCGCGTGAGGGCTTGAAAAGTTCGGACAGCGGACGTGGACTGACGCTGTGCACCTGTTCCGCAGGTGAACGGTGTTCCGCACGGCTACGGTCTGTTTCCGTCTGTTAGAGTTTTGTTTGTAAAAGTTTAAAACAAAACAAAACAAAACAAAACATTGTTAACAAATCTGTTTATTTGCTATTATGAGCATAAAAAAAGAAACTCAATTATCAAACGTGTTTTATCACCAGTTTGTGATACTTATATCGAATCTTTTTTAAACTAAATTGCCCCATGTAGTGTGTACTAATGATAATATATTAAACCTACTCTGTAATGTATACTAAATTATTTTTTTAATTTTAAATTAAAATTTAAATTAAAAATTACATAAAATTTTCGGTGCAAACCATGAGATGTTGTACTCAGAATGAAATGAATGAATTGATACAATACTGAGCCAAATACAACCCAGTAACTGTAACTGTAACACGTAACAAGTAAAATATGCCATATTCTAAATATTTATAGATTATGTATTAGGCATTGGCACATTTAATAGCCTCATTAAATGTTCCAATACCTAATAGAACATTTTGTGACATCATTATTAATTTCTAGTTGTTTATAGAGCTAAAAGGATCAGAGATTATAGAATATGACAGTCAGCTTATACATAAAAATAGATTGATTTGATAAATTAAAATAATTTATAAAGTATTTTGGACGCCATAATGATACAGAAATGTGATCCTGATGAAAATGCAATGCAAAATAATGGAAATTTCCGGTGACAACAACTGGACTTGTGGTACAACTTTCCACATGCTGCAGTGTATTATTTACAGTGTATTTCAAGAGATTATAACTTATTATTAGCATCAAGACTAGCAATACAATCCAAAACATCCTCCTGCCCCTGCCCTCCAAACGCCAGACAACAGCCCCAGAAAACGACCGATTGACTTTTGATAAAGTGGCTGAACATTGCTGTGCTCTTTTTCAAGTGCAATTGCCAATACAGGCACTGCAGAAGTTTACATAAAGACACAATAAAAATGGGAAGTACAATATTTTAATTTCATATAGTTGCATTCTGCTCTGCGACCCTAAAAAGTGGCACCATGCTACAGGTTGTATTCACAAAGCCGTACTGTGTTTTAGTGGAAATTATGTCTAATGGCTGACTTTGTGACTTTGATTCTAAAGGGGAATGTTGTCGTTACACACTGAAGGGTATGTTAATGGGAAGAAAATGTTTCGGGAAAAGTGAATATAAATAAATCAGCAGGAAATTCTTTGTGATAAAAATCGCTTGTTCTTAAATGAGCTGGACTTGTAATTATTTAGGTCTTGCTTTAGCTGTTAGCAATCAGGTGTCAGTACTTACACAGTTTTCAGAAATGAAAATGACCTATGAATCATTATGAATCATCAAATGATCTATTATCTGTATATAATTTAAACTTAAAAACATGTCAATATTTGCATTAAACTACAGATTTTTTGAACCAGATTAATTATTTGGCTGTTGCCACCCTGCACTTTCTCTCTGTTTATGATGGAATGATAAATCATCAGTAAAATCTGAAGCATTAAACCCTGGTTACTTTTTTGATCATCTCTAGTTACCTTTGTGAACAGAAACCAGTTATAAAAAGGCACTCAATGCAGAACATAAAATTTTATGTCTATTTTTATTTTTATTTTTTTCACCTGCTTTTGTCATTTCCACACGAGCGTGCTGCATTCAGTTCTGCTGTTTTGATGTGTCAGAATGTAAAATAGCATTGGTAGGTTTACTGCAGTACTGCAGGTATTGTATACTGAATGTAAAATGCTTAAGAGAAAGTAGGTTCGATACCACAGGTACCTTAGATAACTTTAGCCCTTGTTGCAAAGCCGCAGATGTGTGTGATTCTAAAGAGTAACATGTTTGTAGGATAATTGCAACACATTCAGTTTTGTGCAATAGTTAAGACACTGGATTAAAATGTTATGTAATATTAATTTATGATATATAATATATATAATAATAACAATAATACAAATGATCGGATATCTTTTGTAGGGAATCAACTTTATAGAACCGCCAAGGACTTTTCATTACTGCTTTTAGAATTTTGTTGATCACGTAGTGTCGCAAGTCTCAGTCACTGCGTATTGTATTATATTTTAGTTTATTGCCTTGTGCTGCAATGCCAAAATTTCCCAACCATGGGTTGTGTTTTTCATAAAGAAAACAGGCACATTTCCTTGTTGCATTCATGTGTTTCATTTTAATGTAAGTTCTGTTTGTTGTTCATTGTATATTTTCCTACCTATATCTTTGTGTATGTGTACAAGTAGTGTATAAGCATGCAGACATGCATAATGAATTTGGCATATAAAGTAGATGTGTGATGAAACGCCCTTGTCCTTTGTTCTGTGTGTTGCTTTAAAGGTGAAAAATTATTAGTTTAAATGCTTTCAAAAAAGGAGACAAATGTAAAAATGAATCATAATAACCACAAGTGGTCAAAATATTTTGTTGACCTCACCATCCTCTGATAATTTTCTAAACTATAGTACCACTCAATAGTTTGGACACACCTCCTTTTTGTTCCTCTTATTGTTTAATGTCAGTTCAACTTTTCTTAAAGATGGACTTTGTAGTTCTATGAATTCAGACTGTAGTCCATTGGTTTGTGGACTACAGTTCATACTGTTTCCTCTGTTCTCCAATGCTCAGGACCCCATAGTAGCACCACAGAGCAGGTATTATTTGGTTGGTGTATTATTCTTATCCCGGCAGTGTCTCTGAGGTGTTTAAATGAAACTATATCAGCACTGCTGCCTTAAAACCTCCTCACCACATCAGTGTCAATGCAGAACTGACAATAAACAATCCACCACCCAAATGATACCTGTTCTGTGATGGTCCTGACCAATAGAGATGGTAGCATGAACTCAGCACAATGTTAAAAAAGTTGAATCTAATCTAACATAAAATATGTGCATAACTAAAACTAGTAAATGGTAAACAGCAGAACAAGTAACTAATAGACATTCCATTGCACATTTAGATATTCACATCATCTCGAGAAACAGTGATGAATGTGATGATCAGAGAAGTGTATAGTTCAAGAAGAAATTATAATACTTAGGTTTACAGAAATCTTGGACAATATATTTACTAAACACATGCACCCTTCATCATGTGTAATTTTGGTTTCTGATGTAGTTATGCATATATGTGAGCTTTTATACACTATATAACTAACAATTTACTGTTAACAGGACTAAGCATAGATTTTGGCATAATTCTATTTTGATGGGTAGCTGAATGTAATTACATATGTATGTTTTGAAACTAATTTGCATAACCAACCAAACATGCATCACAAATACAAATGTGAATAATATGTGTCACATTTCATTGTAAATAACTCTCCATACCATAGGTATAATGATTGTTATTGTTTTTATTTAAACCAGAATGAAAATAAGAATAGAGTGTGAGTTTTAATTGTATTTTATGGTCATTGCATTATTATATTTGGTCGTATATTAATTTATTTTCAGTTCATGTGTTTACAGTCTACTTAATAACATAGCCTACTAGATTTAGGAATTTATTCCATGTTATTTAATGTATTTAAAGTGTTTATTAGGAACATAAAAAAACATTTTTCCCCAGATTTTCAGTACAATAAGTCTGACTAATCTGTTAGTTCATCAAAAATCTTATTTTTATTCTATTTGCTCAAAATTGTCAGGTCTCACCTTTTAATTGTTCAGTTAATTTCACATTAATTTAGTTCTCTTTGCAAAATTGTTTAAAATCGTGCACCTAACTATGTACAGTATTTTGGATTCCAGCTTTGTGGAATAATTTGGGGAAACACCATTTTCTGTTCCGCATAACTTGGTACGCAAAGCAGGTACATCGTGACATGGTTGAGTGAGTTTGGAGTCTTAAAACTGACCTTAATCAACACCAACAAACATCTTGGACAAAAAACTGTGAGTCGAGCTCAAGTCAAGCCTGCTCACGCAGCATCGATCGGTGTTAGACCTCACAAATCTGTTCTTCTGTTATTAAAGACACATATTCATGAGTGAGGCATTCAGAACAGTGGGATGTAAACACTTCCTAAAAGCGGGATGTATATTAGGGATTTTGGAGAGAAACAAGTTTTGTTCTTTAAGGATATTTTGGGCTAAATAGAGAGAAATGTATTATGTGCTGTAACATTTAAAATAGAAGTTTTGGTCAAACAGGATCGTTTTTATTATATGCATTGTTTTATTTCATTTCATGAATTCATAAACTGCAGTCATTTGCATCTTCATGCATTTGTTTTGGGAAGGTTTGAGGCCAGAATTTCTTTAAAAATTAACAAGGGGACAAAGTTTGATTGTGTATCATGCACATTTATCTATGGTCGTATTTCTTCCAAATATCACAGACAGGCCAGTATGGGAATTTATTTGCTACTATCATTTCCATTTCCATCCCCTATTGTGTGTTTATTTTGCTTTTATTCTCTTTTTTCCTTTCATTATTAGTCATGTCTGGGCAAAATGGTGGTTAATGTTTTTTGTTTTTTTTTTTCGTTTTTTCACACTTAAAAGGTTTGAATAAAGGAATGAGCAATCTATAAATCATGAGACGATTTTAGATGCAGTTTTAGAGTAAAATAAGGAAATGTCTCCTTATGAAACTGATCACAGCTATTTTGGGACTTGCTTGATTTGCATGAACTAAAACACTGATAACTGGAAACAGCCTGGTTTCCATATACTGTACAGCTCAGAGTCTGGAACCACTAGTTAACATGATTACACGCTTTTAAATACATAAACAATTAACAATTTTAGAATATTTTTAAAATAAAGTCATAAGGCCTTATTTTACTGTAATAACATTGAGTTTGTGCAAAAACGTATGAGTTGATGAACTTAGCTGGCATGATGTCACAATATTATATGTTATGAATACTTGTCTCTCATTGTCTTGACTTATAAATGTTGGAACTGTAGAGAAGTTTATGATAGTAAGTGCTTCTTGATTTATTTTTTTGGGGGGCATGGTGGGATAGTGGTTAGCACATCCACCTCTTTGCGCTGGGGATTCAGGTTCGAATCCTGATCTAGGTGAGGTTTTAATGTTTTCCCTGTACCTGCATGGGTTACCGCTGGTTTCTCTGGTTTTCTCCACAGTTCAAAAACATGGATTTAAGATGAATTGGCTGCTCAAATTGCCCCTACACACTATGTGTGTGTGTGACTTCATTAAGTACGGAGCTTTGAGTCCCTCTTGGGTTTTAAAGCATTGTTTTGAATTGTAGACCTGTATCTGTAAAGTGTAATGCGTGTAATTTTCATAAGATTTTATAAGAATTTTATTATATTCAAATTCTCTTCTTTACTCAGTAAGTGTAAAAAAGTTACCTGGAAAGTTACGTGACAAGATATTCAAACAGTTTAACATGCTGAAGTTGTGAAGGCAGCAAAACAATTTGCATATCAATATGGCTTTAAATGTCACTTCCATTATGATTAATTTGATTGTTTTTTGTCATCTTGCTTCAGCAGTGACGGCTGACAGCAACGAACGGAAGTAAATTTATAATATAGTTTCTGTGAAAAGCACAATCTAAATTCTTGTACACTCTTTTGACTTTGTGTTTGGTGAATAAAGGTTCAAACAATCACATTGTTATCAGATCTGTGCCACGCATCGCTGGCTTTGTGGACGAGTAGGACGAGTTCATTATGTGCTCTGTTAGTGATCAAGCAGGTTTCTTTGGGATAGAATGCGAAGGTATAAGATTTTTCCAGGAAGCATTTTGATGCTATGTAAACAAAATGACGTGGAGTGACATCTATTTTACATACATTTTTTATTAGATACTTTTATCCACATAATAATGATACAGGAGTAAAGTGTACGAGTCCCTGATTAGGACTGGTATTTAATTTACTATCAATTCTCTAAACTTTGTGGAGATAAATAAATTATTCAGCATTGTTAAATCAAATTTTTACATTTTATATTTTTACTTCAGCCACTCCTCCTGTTTATCTATAGGGACAACAGTGTTATACTAGAACTATTATATACTTTTATTAATTAATAAAGTTATAAAAGTGTAAAGTGATCTATTTTACTCACAGTGTTTTACACACAGAGGAATTTGACCTCCATGTTGACCCCATCCGTGCAGTAAAACACACAGCAACCCTGCATATGGTGCCTAGGGAGCAATTGGGGTTAGGAGCCTTGCACAAGGACACATCAGTTATAGTAATTGTTGGGACCAGGAATCAGGTTGCAAGCCTGGTTACTTATCCACAAGCCTACTGATAAAAATG
>JAFMOD010001744.1:0-22141 GCA_019802435.1 Corydoras maculifer
GTGTGTGTGTGTGTGTGTGTGTGTGTGTGTGTGTGTGTGTGTTTCCGTGTGAGTGAGTGTGTGCCCAGGGATAGATTGGTTCCCTGTCCTGTCTGTAGCTGCCTGCGCCGAAACGTTCTCCTCTGGATGGGCATCGGGACCAACCCCGTGGCTTTGTGGATTGCATGTCTACCTCTTAGACCTGGGGATTTCAGTTCAAGCCCCAGCCAATTTACCTTGAATCCGTTTGGCAATTTCTTTCACTTGTATGTCATCCATTAAAGAAAGACCATAAATGAGCAATGAGCCAGATTTGGAGGATTTGAACCTGAATCCCCTCCTCTAATAGGCGAACATGCTAACCACTAAGCCGCCTAACCGTTGTGCCCCCTCCTTTGTACTTATATATCAATCCATCTATTATCCTACACTTTATCCTTTACTAGGGTCGTGGGGGGGGGGTTTCCCATGCCCATCCAGGGAAGAACATTTCGGGCGCTGGGCAGATACACCCAGGACAGTGGGAAACTCACGCAGACTCGGGTGCAACATGGAAACTCCACCCAGATTGAGATTTGAACCTGGAATTCATAGTGCTGAGAGGTGAACGTGCTAACCACCACGCCAATGTGCCGCCCTTTGCATTTATATAATCCTTCAAAATGTTTGCAGAAGTTGAAAAGACTAAAACATTGACTCTCAGTGTTAACTATTAACATGAGATGCAGTGAAGCATAACTTTCCGTGAAAGCTCTCACAAAGCATGTACATTGTGTGTGTGTGTTTTTAGTGGCTTAAAAATATTAAAAAGAAAGACTTTATTGTAATTACAATGAAATGTCGGTGACATGGTGGCTTAGTGGTTAGCACGTTCGCCTCTCAGCGCTAGGGATTCCCGGTTCGAAACCCCATCTGGGTGTTTTCCCCGTGTCTGCGTGGGTTTCCTCCAGGTTCTCCGGTTTCCTCCCACAGTCCAAAAACACGGATCAAGTCAATTGAGTTCTCCAAAATTGCCCCATATAGAGTGTGTGTGTGTGCGTGAGTGAGTGTGTGCCCAGTGATAGATTGGCGTCCTGTCCTGGGTGTATCTGCCCAGCGCCCTAAACGTTCTCCCCTGGATGGGCATGGGGAACCCCCCCGCGACACTAATATAGGATAAAGCGGAAGATAATGGATGGATGGATGGACAATGAAATATCATAGATGGTACCATCCATCTATTATCTTCCGCTTTATCCTCTACTACGGTCACAGGGGGTTCCCCATGCCCATCCAGGAAAGACCGTTTTGGGCACTGGGCAGATACACCCAGGACAGGGTGCCAATCAACCGCTGGGCGCACACTCACTCACACACACACACTGACACTCTATGTGGGGCAATTTGGAGAATTCAATTTACCTTGATCCATGTTTTTGGACTGTGGGAGGAGACCGAGAACCTGGAGGAAACCCGGACATGGGGAGAACATGGAAACTCCACCCAGATTGGCATTCGAACCCGGAATCCCTAGCGCTGAGAGGCGAACGGGCTAACCACTAAGCCACCGTTCTGCCCGTCATAGATAGTACAGTTAGTTTATGTCACTTACTTCACCCAGCAACATCTCACCATTGAAGCGGCTGTCTAAAATTAGCTAGAAGACTGTTAATCATCAATAGAGCAGGTGTTCACCTGCTTACAGGTTGGTACAGCACCCTGAAGCAATAACGGTTGTGGGCTGTGCTCATAATTTTAGTGGATTTGGGAATTGAACCCACAATCATCCGATTATCAGCCCAACACCTTTACCGCTGAGCTGCTACACCCTCCTGTGCACACGCCACCTCGTGGTTAGTTCACAGAAACTTTAAATAAGCATTCTACAGTTATTTTTCCATATGACTTATATATCCTATTCCATTTTGAGCAAAATATCAACACACTATATAGTGCTTGTGTCTTGCCAATAAAAAAGCTTCCCTGTGATATAAATAGGGTTCGGTGGCATGGCGGTGTAGTTGTCAGCATGTCAGCTTCTCAGCACTGGGGATACAGGTTCGAATCCCGATCTGTGTGGAGTTTCCATGTTCTCCCTATGTCCGTGTTGGTTTCCTATGGGTTCTCTTCCTCCCACAGTCCAAAACATGGATTCATGGTGAAGTGGCTGCTCTAAATTGCCCCTTATTATAGTGTGTAAGGGTTGCTAATGAATTTTTGAATACCAGGAAGCAACATTATTGGCACTCTGTGGCACATTATACCTTAAAAAAAGCTTCCCTGTGATATAAATAGGGTTTAGTGGCATGGTGGTGTAGTGTTCAACATGCTAGCCTCTCAGCACAGGGGATGCAGGTTCGAAGCCCGGTCTGGGTGGAGTTTTAATGTTCTCCCTGTGTCCATGTGGGCTTTCTCCAGGTTCCTGCTATAGTCCAAAAACATGGATTCATGGTGAAGTGGCTGCTCTGAATTGCCCCTATATAGTGTGTCAGGGCTGCCCACTGCACCAGGCACGTGTGCTCACTTCACTTAGGGTGTGTATATATGTGTGTTTCACTACACTAATGGGTTAAACATAGAGAACTCTGTGTGTCCAGTTTACTCCCACAGTCCAAAACCATGGATTCAAGGTGGATGGATTCATGGCTGCACAAAATTGCCCCTAAAGTGTTTGTGTCTAAGTGAGCGTGTCTGTCAATGGATTGCCATACTCTCCTAAATGCATCTGCCCAGAGTCTGAAACGTTCTCCCCTGGATGCGAAACGTTCTCCTCCTGGATTTCCTTGTGATCAAAATAGGGTTCGGTGGCATGGTGGTGTAGTGGTTAGCATGTCAGCCTCTCAACACTAAGGGTCCAGGTTTGAATCCCGATCTTGGAGTTTGCATGTTCTCCTGTGTCTGCGTCACAGATTTAAGTCACATGGATTTAAAGTGGGTGGATTCAGGGCTGCACTAAATTGCCCCTATATAATGTGTTTGTTTCTGTCTGTGAGGGTGTCCAGGGTTAAATTGCCATCCTGTGCTAAATGCATCTGCCCGAAACATCTTCCCTGGATAGAGATGACTGTAGTATAGGAATTCAGCAGTCATAATAATAAGATAAGAAATACAACATATTGTTATCGGCAACGCAGTGGTGTAGTGGACCTGGGATTTGAACCCACAATCATCCGATTGACAGCCCTTAACCCCTGAGCTACCACACCCTCCCGTGGCTAGTTCACAGGAGCTTTAAATAAGCATCCTGGATTTATTTTTCCACATGACCTGTATATCCTATTCCATTTTAAGCAAAATATCAACACTTCTTCTCCGCCGTTTGGCTCGACTGACCGCGTATTACAGCCGGATGCTCTTTTAGATCTGAAAGCAGCCTTTGTGTACCCTCCCCACACACAACCTACCTTCTGGATCCTACTCATGCTGAATATTTAATGCTGGCTGTTACATATTTAATGGCAGATGAACTTCCCGTCATATTTAGAGGGCATGCATGCGTGCAGTTTCACTCCGTTTACCATCAGGTTCATTAAAACCCTCGCGCTTTGTTAACCGAAAACTTTATTAACTATAACCGACATGTTAACGGCTGAGAATTTGCTTATTAAATAATGTGTTTGGTTTGCTGTGTGACAAACACAGGCTTGTTGCGTTAAGTTATGGCCGGCTTGTTGGCTTTATGCCATTTTTTTCCACTAGAGGTCGTTAAAACCTCTAGATGCCCTAGTATATTTTCCCTACACACAGAACAGAGTTCTGCACATTTAACCCGTCCGTGCAGTGAAACACACACACATACACACACTGAGTGAAGTGATCATAGTGCACGGCGCAGTGGGCAGTTTAGAGCAGCCAATTCACCTTGAATCTATGTTTTTGGACTGTGGGAGTAACCCAGGGAAAGCAATTGCAGACATAGGAAGAACATGGAAACCTCACCCAGATCGGGATTCAAGCCTGCTGAGAGAAGAACGTGCTGACCACTAAGCCACTGTGCCACCCTATTTGGACTACCAATAATGCAACTTTCTGATATTCATTCATTCATTCATAACCTTAAGTTTAATCCTCTACTAGGGTCATGTTGGGGTCCCCATGCCCATCCAGGGGAGAACATTTTGGGCGTTGGGCAGATACACCCAGGTGCCAATCTATTGCTGGGCACACACATTCACACATACACACACTTTTTGAGGCAATTTAGAACATTCAATTTAGCTGAAATCCATGTTGGACTGTGGGTGGAAACTGGAGAACCCAGAGGAAACCCTTGCGGACATGGGGAGAACATGGCAACTCTATCCAGATCAGGATTCAAATTTGTATCTCCAGCAGTAAGAGCACTAATTAACAGAAGATCATTAAATGCTAAATTTATTGACGTACAATGAAACATGAAAATTACTTTCTGGGAACTTAAATTTACTTGGGTTTAAATGAAACTGGGCTCTCATTATCCGCTGTTTAATCCTCAACTAGTGTCGCGGGGGGCATCCATGGGAGAACGTTCGAGTGCTGGGCAGATACACCCAGGACAGGGTGCCAATTTATCGCTGCGTACACACTCACTCACACACTTACACATAGACACACTATATAAATAGAGGCAAATTAGATCAGCCAATACACCTTGAATCCAACTTGATAATCCAACAAGGTAATACAACTTGTCTCATCTCATTATCCTCTACTTAATCCTAGTATAATAGGGTCGCAGGTAGGTAGATCGAGGCTACAACGTTTCAGGTGGTGGGCTGTGTGTCACTCACACAGACACACTATATAAAGGCAACCTTGAATCCATGTTTTTGGACTATGGGAGAAAACCTAGAACCCAGAGAAAACCCACACGGAGAGAACATGGAACCTCCATCCAGATTGGGATTCAAACCTGAAAGGAAAACATAGACCACTAAGCCACTGTGTCGCCCGCGCTTACTGATGTTATTTTAGTAAAACACCTTGAGGGGCCTTTTGCATTTAGAAAATTGATGAAAGCAGCATAATTTAATGCACTAATGTTTAATTTATAAATATATTCCCTTAAAACGGTTACCGGAACCTTTTCTTTCAGCACAATGAAGTCCATTAACAGTTAGGATAGTTGCCAGGCTACATGAAGACTGTTTTATCAGTTTCCCTTTTTTCCCCCTTACAGTCGAATAAAATCTGCTGAATTAACAAAACAATTGGAATATATTTCATTTTGGGAACTTTTCCCAGATAATCCATCACTTGTTTCTCATCACAGCACGAGAGGCTTGTTCTCAAATGATTAATTTGTTTTAAGTGACATTCTATTAAAGTGACAGAACCGTATCATACATTTTAAGTTCACAATAAAACTTGTAGTGATTGGCAAAACTGCCTTTTGGTGCTGCGGATCCAGGTTCGAATCCTGATCGGGGTGGAGTTCATGTTCTTCTCGTTTCTTTGTGGGTTTTCTCCAGGCTCTCCAGTTGAGTCCCACAAAAACATAAATTCAAGGTGAATTTGCGACTCTAAATTCCCTATTAATTTATATATATGTGTATATACAGTATATATATACTGTGTCCGTGGCTGTAGTATAGGATTCAGTTAAAACAGTGAGATGAGTAATACATTATTGGCAACACGATGGGGTAGTGCTTAGCACACCTGCCACTCAGCAGCGAGGATCCATGTTTGAATGTTCTCCCGTGTCTTTGTGGGTTTTCTTTGGGTTCTCCGCTGTCTTCCCACAGTCCAAAAACATGTATTTAAAGTAAATTGGCAGCTCTAGGTTTCCCCTATCTCACTCACATAGACACACATACTATATGGGGCAATTTAGATCATTCAATTTAGACTGTGAGAGCAAACCGGAGAACCCGGATGAAACCCACACAGACACGGGGAGAACATGAAAACTCCACACAAATGGAAATCGAATCTAGATTTCTAGAGAGGAGAACATGTCATTTGAACATGTCCAAAAAACCACTACTTTCATCTCATATTCTTATCTTCAACTTATCCTCTACTAGTGTCATGGGGTGGGGAGGATGATCGGGTTTCTGATGCACATTTAGGGGAGAACATTTCGGGGGCTGGGCAGATACACCCAGGGCAGGGTGCCAACTTATAACTGGGCACACTCACTCACTCAGACACACACCCAAACACACACTATATGGCAATTTAGACTGTAGGATGAAACCGGAGAACATGGAAACTCCACCCAGCCACCGTGCTGCCCCAAATTGTCACCTTGTCTATTAAAATGATTTTAAGAGGTTTAAGTTTAGCTGCTTTCATCATTTTAATTTCCTGTCCTACATGCCAAACAACGTGCATTTGCAATTGAACACACACTTGCTGCTTTAGTAAAGAGACAGTGTTTGAATACTCAAGCCATTACACTTCCAGAAAGCATGCCACCCACACCTGGACTACATGATCTAATTTAGTGCCCCCTATATAATCAACAAGCTACTTGAAGTGCACTTAAGCATTGAAAGTGTGTTATCTTGTTCAGCCAGATAAAAGGCTCTTGGGCTCATGGCTATAACCCTTGCCGCATTTGCATAGCGTGGCGTCCGGACACTTTGATGTTCTCCTGAGACTCCTTGTAAGTCTTCAGCCAGAACGGCACAACCCCTAATTGGGCCTCCTGTTTGCTGTAATGAATGGTAGAAATTCAAGCTCCAGCCCTCATGGAAATAAGATTAAAGACGGACGAGTCTGTGGATGCTACGGAATACAGAAGAGTTTGTTTTCTTGTTACATTTTTGGCTCTGTTTTTTCATTTAAGCACTTGCTTTGCTGCATCTCACGCATCATTCTGGCATGCCCAAACTGTAGAGAGCCTGAGGATGGGCTTTCTGTAAAGCACAGAAAGCTGCTGAATTGCAAATTGCATAGCGGTGATTTGTACAGGATCTTTTGCCTTTCGGGTGTCAATTACTGGCTGCAGCATCACTTCCATCACTTTTTTTGTAGTTCGTGTTCTCAGATGCTGATCCTAAGTCAAGGATTCAAGGAGACTTTATTGTCATTTACGTAACATGTGGTACATGAAATGTAAATGAAATTCCGTTTTACGGACCCAGTTTACCCTAAGTGGTAGAATTTAAAAATTGAAAATTGAAAATTTTAATATTACATGAGAATTTTTTTACATTTAATATAGCAGTGTATAATCAAAATGTAAACGAATGACATACTGCTAATTAACTCAGTTAACAAAGAAAACATAAGGAAAGCAAAGCCCAATATTAAGGTCTTCTAGAGGTTGCCACAGTGTCATTTCTCAGTATTCTTCATCTTGCTGATTATTTACTCACTGATTATTTCTTAAACTGGGTAGTTCCGGTTCTTAAATCAGATTGGCCGAGCCGTTTGTCCAACATTTTTGACAATGACACACAACTCTGAGCACTTCATATTCATATCAATGCGTGATATACAATACAATACCTTTTTATTTTATTTTTTAGAAAAAATGTGTAATCTATAATTTTGCCACTAGATGGCAGTATTGGATTGTTAGAGAAAGCAGAATCCTGTTACTCAGCGACTTGTTTTTGACATAAATTATCACAGAAAGGGAGATTATTAACGTTTATGCTTTTAATAAACACATTTATGAATTAAACCCTATTTTTTCATTATAGTATATTTATAACTGTTTCATAAAAGCAATAAGGCACTCGAGGCTCTGCATTATTGTGAGTAAATTATTATTGTGAATACACGTCATGCCTAATAACACCTCTTTCCCTTGATGTATTCACAATAAAGCACACCCTCTCATCCTCAATTGCATTACTCTAAAACTGGTTCTTAACTCTGATTGGTACTTAACCGGTCCTTAACTCTGATTGGCTGAGCTGTTTACAATAATGCACACTTCTTACTGATTTACATTTGTATCAGTGCTCTAGGTTATTATTATGTTATAATGTTGAAAGTGAGGGAGATGATGTCTGTCCACTGAAGTGAATCATCTCTGCGTAATACTGCATCGTAACTCGACTGAATCAAGATGCTGCAGCGACATTCTTGCGAGCGCCGAACGACAAAAACGAAAAGGCTCCAAACTGAACTGTTCCAGCTCACTAGCAAAGAAACGTGAGAACGTGGTGGAACATTATTTTAATTCGATTACCATTAATGGAAACCTACAGATTAATATAAACAGAGAGCTATTTCCTCGTGAGCACTAAGCATCGGCATCCCATTGCTCAGCTTTAACCGGACTAGATTATATGTCACAGAGGAGTTTTTTAATACCTTATGCTTTTAATAAACACTTAAGTGCTTAAACTTCAAATTAAATCAAATTAAAATCGGGAATCATGGTGGCTAAGTGGTTAGCACGTGCGCCTCTCTGCGCTGTGGATTCCAGGTTCGAATCCCAATGTGTCTGCGTAGGTTTCCTCCGGGTTCTCTGGTTTCCTCCCACAGTCCAAAAACATGGATCAAGGTCAATTGAATTCTCCAAATTACCCCATATAGAGTGTGTTTGTGTGAGTGAGTGTGTGCCCATTTATATTAGCGCCCAGGTTTATCTGCCCATCATCCGAAACATTCTCCCCTGGATGGGCATGTGGAAAACGAACTCGTCCCCCCCACCCCCGCAATCCCAGTGGAAAATAATGATAAATTAAAACCTTGACTCAAACCTTGTTTTTCCTCATAGTGTGTTTGTAAGAGTTTTATAAAAGCATTAAGGCGCATGTGGTTCTGCATTATTCTGAATAATTCACAGGAAAGAGTTGGAACTGTACTCCACTACCCGTTGTGCCTAATAACATTTTCATATGTTATCGTGACAATGTTATTGTGTATGTTATTGTGTTATATGTCAATAACATGACTCTTTCCCGTGATTTATTCACAATAATGCATGCCCCCTCATAATGCTTTATTACATTTATTAGGCCTCTACTGTACTATATTCTCATTTCCAGTGTCTGCAGTTTGCAATGGCACAATCTCCAGCATTCTGCATCTTTCATGGTTGGTGCTCCATCTTTGTCTTTGTCTTGCGATTTAGATAAGATGCTTACGTCGTTGCTGTGGAACTTGGCTGTATGTTTCGTACATGTTCTGTACTTCATATTTGGTTGATTTCAGCTTTCATCACATTCGTCTACTCGTTTTTTTTTATCGGTGTGGGCGTGACTGATTCCATCACGAGCATGGTGATGACAGACGAGTTCACAGCCGATCTCGTGACTGCCCCGTGTGAGCCAAGTAGATTCCTGAGAGAAATACTCCACTGGAGAGCGCCAGAATAGCCAGCGGCAAAGCGTCACTCAGTTAACCGCTTCCAGCAGCACCGACCGCTCTTCAAGTACGAGTTCGGGAGTGCACAAACCCTCTTAACTCCTGCTTCCTCCAGCTAAGAGTGTTTTGATGGAAATCTGAATTCAGAACATATTTTTGGGACATTGTTCCTGGCATTTGTATCGTATCATAGAATCCATGTCTTATTTTTATCCTTTCTTGCCTGCATGGCCAATGTGATGAGTGGCGGGCTGCCATTTGGAATGTTCATTCTCTGGAAGCTGAGGAATATAATCTCTTTATGGAAACTTTCAATAACCTTCAACCCTATACATCTGGGTTAAACTTGTGGAGATCTGACTCTAAGGTCGCAAGGTTGTCGCTCTGGAATTCAGCACTCTCGCTTCTTGCAATGGTTGGAACAAACCTATTTTGCTGACTCGTGTCATGCAGGTCTCACTGTTTGATGTTTTTTAAGTATTTCGGGCTTTTATTTGCTCATAATGACAACATCTTTATTCAATTACTGTATTTTATCGCTCATCACAAGCCTTCTGTTCTGGAACATCTGCTCTGAAACAGGCTGTTAATTCAGGTTTACCCAACTTTCTAAATTTAAAGGCTTTAACTACAATAATTTTCCATCCATCCATTATCTTCCGCTTTATTATTTTTTCCCCATACCCATCCAGGGGAGAAGGTTTTGGGCGTTGGGTAGATACACCCAGGAGAGGACGCCAATCTATCGATAGGCACACACTCAATCAAACAGACACACACAAACACACTCTATATGGGGCAATTTGGAGAATTCAATTGACCTTGATCCACGTTTTTGGACTGTGGGAGAAAACCAGAGATCCCGGAGTAAACCTACGCGGACACGGGGATAATGTTCACCCACGGGGAAAGTCCACCCAAAAACGTGCTAATCACTAAGCCACCATGCCTTCCAACTACAATAATTATTAATTCATTAAAAATGTTTCTTTTTTTAAAACAGAGGTGGGTCAGAGACAGGATTTCTCCCGACAAGAACGGACTTTATTATAAACTGCGTTCAACGTCACATTTAAAGCTTACCTCCCACAGTCCAAAAACATAGATTTAAGGTAAATTGAATGCTCTAAATTGCTCCATATAGTGTGTGTGTCTGTGTGTGTGAGTGCGTGCCCAGCGATAGATTGGCACCCTGTCTTGGGTGTATCTGCCCAGTGTCCAAAATTCCCCCCCCCCTGGAGGGGCATGGGGAACCCCCGCAACTCTAGTACAGGATTAAGTGGAAAATAATGAATGAATGAATGAAAAATTATAACATTGAATGTCATTCCTGCTCCCTCTATTTTGAAATGTCGCGTGTTCCCTCTAGTCACTGTCAATCACCTGAATTTTAACCACCTGTACATTGTTTCGTTATTTGTTTATTACTTCCGGTCCTCTGTCTTATAAGTGTTGTTTCTGGTTTGCTTCTTTGCGTTGGATCTCGCTCACCTGTCGTGTGTTCTCCCTTCAGGTTTAACCTCTGCTACTGTTCGATTTCTCTGTGGATTCTCTGTGTCTGCGATCATCCACATCTCGGGCTATGCAGTTAGTTTTTGTTTCGTGCAGCTTACTGATTGTCTTCATTGCAGTTACACCGCCCAGTGTTTGTGTTTTGTTTTTGCTCTTTCTGGAGAACACTTTTTGGTGTTTATTTAATAAACTGTATCTGCATTGATCTGTGAGTTGCTGACATTGAATCAAACCTTGTTTTTTAATTATAATGTGTTTGTAACTGTTTTATAAAAGCAATAAGGTGCTTGAAGTTCGGCTTTATTGTAAATAAATCACTGGAAAGAGGTGCAACTGGATTCCACTGCGTGTTGTGCCTAATCACATCTCCTACCCGTGATTTCTTCACAATAATGCACACCCTTTCATAATAGTTTATAAAATTTATCAGGCCTCTACTGTAATATATTTTCATTTCCAGTGTCTGCAGTTTGCTATGGCACAATCTCCTGCATTCTGCATATTTCATGGTTGATGCTCCATCTTTGTCTTTGTCTTGCGAGATGGTTCTTATATTATAAGGTGTGCATGAATAAGGGTCGGAGATAGGATTTCTCCTGACAGGAACAGGCTTTATTACGAACTGCATTTAACATCACATTTAAACTACAAATGGTTGGCATGGTGTTGCTCGCCAACGTCCTGCTCCCGTCGGGTCTATGTAATCTCTCTCCCTGTGGCATGTGATGTCACAGCTTTTAAAGCTGCACATGCCATCACATGGAACCACTAATCAATCTCCCTGATGGTCACATCAACTCCGCCTCTTGCCACCGTGCCACCACACCACCCCACAAGCAGATTCTGGATGCCCTCGTGTTCAGACGTGTTTGGGGGAAGGGGATAGTTCTTATTAAGTATTTAAAAAAAACAGACTTGATTAAGTTATGGAAGTACAGTTTTGTAACAATTATATTTTATGAATCTAAGCATGTTTTTTTAATTATAGTGTGTTTGTAACCATTTTATAAAAGCAATAAGGCACTCTGTATTTTCGTGAATAAATCACCGGAAAGAGGTGAAACTGTACTCGGCTACACGTTGTGCCAAACAATAGTTCTTTCTCGTTATTGCTTTATTATAAAACAGGTAGTTCCGGTCCTTCAATCAGATTGGCTGAGTTTTTTTATTGACCATGAGACACACCCCTGACCGCTTCACATTCATATCAATGCATGATTATACAATACATTTTTCCAAATGTATTTTATAAACAGTGTTCTGTAATTTGGCCACTAGATTGCATTTTTTTTGTCGTTAGAGATACTGAAAACAGCACGGCAGCACGGTGGCTTACTGGTTAGCACGTTCTCCTCTCAGCACTAGGGATTCCAGGTACGAATCCCAATCTGGGTGGAGTTTCCATGTTCTGCCCGCGTCCGCATGGGTTTCCCCCGTGTTCTCCGTTTTTTTCTTCCCACAGTCCAAAAACATGGATTCAAGGTCAATTGAATTCTTCAAATTGCCCCACACAGTGTTTGTGTGTGTGTGTCTGTGTGAGTGTGTGTCCAGCGATAGATTGGCACCCTGTCCTGGGTGTATCTGCCCAGCGCCTGAAATGTTCTCCCCCGGATGGGCATGGGGAACCCCCCGCAACCTTAGTACAGGATAAAGTGGAAGATAATGGATGGATTACATTGTGTTTGTAACCGATTTCTGCATATATTTGGAAATAAATGACGGGAAAGAGGTGCTATTAGGCACGAGTACATTTACACCTCTTCCTTCCATCCATCTATCCATCCATCCATTATCTTCCGCTTTATCCTCTATTGGGGTCATGGGGGTTTCCTCATGCCCATCCAGGGGAGAACATGTCGGGTGCTGGGCAGATACACCCAGGACAGGGTGCCAATCTATCGCTGGACACACACTCACACAGACAGTGTGTGCTGGGCACACACTCACTCATACAGACACACACGCTCTATATGGGGTAATTTGAAGAACTCAGTTGACCTTGATCCATGTTTTTGGACTGTGGGAGGAAACCAGAGAACCCGAAGGAAACCCACGCGGGGAGAACATGGAAACTCCACCCAGATTGGGATTCGAATCAGGATCCCTAGGGCGAATGTGCTAACCACTAAGCCACCGTGCCGCCCCAGTTAAACCTCACAATGATCTATTCACAATAATGGTGCCCTCTTGTGCCTCATGGCTGTAATATACCCTCACACCTGATGTTTGCCATGTGTCGTTCCGTGACAGCAAAACAGAGGTTGTACTTGGAAGTTTTGGTTTGATATTGAGTGGTACTTGGTCTGAAGAGAACCAATGAGCTAAACAGTTCTCCTTCTGGGAACTTCTGGCTTAAAATAATAAACAGTTTTTGTTTGCAAGTCCATCATCATGCCCAAAACATTATACAAGGCAACAAAGCGTCACACACACTAATCGTCTCTGGGATTTAGCACGGCTTAATTCTCAAGACATTCTGGCTCAATAATTACTTCCTCTATTGTCAGGCTTTTTGAAAATCCTGTCACAGATGCCGCTTCGTTCCAGTCTTTGTACCTGATCTGTTAGCTTCAGCCTGGGTTCTTTTTGTTATTGCTTTGGATCACCATTGTTTTTCTCTACATGACTTTAAGCAGATGGCGGTATGGTGGCTTAGTGGTTAGCATGTTCAACTCTCAGCGTTGGGGATTCAGGTTTGAATCCCAATCTGGGTGGAGTTTCAATGTTCTCTCCGTGTCCGTGTGGGTTTCCTGTGGGTTCTCAGATTTCCTCCCACAGTCCAAAAACATAGATCAAGGTCAATTGAATGCTACAAATTGCCCCATATACAGTGCATCCGGAAAGTATTCACAGCCCTTCACTTTTTTTTACATTTTGTTACGTTACAGCCTTATTTCAAATTGTATTAAATTGATCTCTTTCCTCAAAATTCTACACAATATACCCCATTATGACCATGTGAACAAAGTTTTCTTGAGCGTTTTTAAAATTTATTAAAATTAAAAAAACAAAGAAATCATATTTACATAAGTATTCACAGCCTTTGCTTAATACTTTGTAGAACCACCTTTGGCAGCAACTACAGCCTCAAGTCTTTTCGAATATGATGCCACAAGCTTAGCACACCTATCTTTAGGCAGTTTTGCCCATTCTTCTTTGCAGTACCTTTGAAGCTCCATCAGGTTGGATGGGAGACGTCTGTGCACAGCCATTTTTTTAGATCTCTCCAGAGATGTTCAATCGGATTCAAGACTAGTCAGACTAGCTGGGCCACAGAGTGGTCCTGAAACCACTCCTCTGAGATCTTGGCTGTGTGCTTCGGGTTTTTGTCCTGCTGAAAAATAAACCGTCGCCCCAGCCTGAGATTAAGAGCGCTCTGGAGCAGGTTTTTATCCAGGATGTCTCTGTACATTGCTGCATTCATCTTTCCCTCTATCCTGACTAGTCTGCCAGTTCCTGCTGCTGAAAAACATCCCCATAGCATGATGCTGCCACAACCATGCTTGACTGTAGGGATGGTATTGTCCTTGTGATGAGCAGTGCCTGGTTTCCTCCAAACATGACGCCTGGCATTCACACCAAATAGTTCAATCTTTGTCTCATCAGACCAGAGAATTTTGTTTCTCATGGTCTGAGAGTCCTTCAGGTGGCTTTTGGCAAATTCCAAACGGGCTGCCTTGTGCCGTTTACTAAGCAGTGGCTTTTGCCTGGCCACTCTGCCATACAGGCCTGATTGGTGGATTGCTGCAGAGATGGTTGTCCCTCTGCCAGGTTCTCCTCTCTCCACGGAGGAACGCTGGATCTCTGACAGAGTAATCATCGGGTTCTTGGTCACCTCCCTGACCAAGGCCCTTCTCCCCCGATCGCTTAATTTAGACGGCCGGCCAGCTCTAGGAAGAGTCCTGGTGGTTCCAAACTTCTCCCATTTACGAATGATGGAGGCCACTGTGCTCATTGGGACCTTCAAAGCAGCAGAAATTTTTCTGTATCCTTCCCCAGATTTTTGCCTCGAGACAATTTTGAAAAAAAAAAAAATAGTGTCTGTGTGTGTGGGTGAGTGTATGCCCAGCTATGGATTGGTGCCTTGTCCTGGGTGTATTTGCCCATTGTCTGAAATATTCTCCTCTGTTTTATTTTATAAACTGCAATAAAAGATATTATCTCATTATCTTCCGCTTAATCTTTTAGGGTAGCAGTCAATTCACTTTGAATCCATCACTGGACACACTCACTCACACAGATACACACTCACAGCACATAAGAGCAATTACTCTCATCTCAATGTCTTCTGGTTAAACCTATACTAGGAACAAAAGTCGGGGGGGGGGGGCAATTTAGGCGCTAGGCAGATATACCCAGGATTGGGCACCAATTCATCGCTGGACACACACTCACTCATTCATACACACACGCACTCATACACACACACACACACACACACACACTATATTAAAAAGAATTTAGACCAAGGCTATTTAAAGCATTCACCTTGAATCCACGATTTTGGACTTGCTGCTTAATCCCCGCAGATACACAGAGGACTTCAATCCACTGGACATACACACACTATATAAAATCAATTTAGACAGGCACAATTTTAAGCAGCCAATTCATTTTGAATCCATGATTTTGGACTGTGGGAAGAATCTGCAGAACCCCCAGGACAGGGTGCCAATCCATCGCTGGGCACATTCACTCATACAGACTACACCCAGATTGGGATACTAACCTGAATCCCCAGTGCTAAGAGGCGAATGTGCTAACCACTAAGCCACTGTGCACCCATCGAGCAAATAGTGTACTTAAAAACAAACAAAAAAAATAAGCTATTGGAGAAACTATTGGATTTCACTTTCTATAGCCGAGGGCTTTTTGCTATTTTAAGAAAACTAGTGCATGATGTTTTGACACCAGTGGGTGTAGGTGTTTACACATTACATTTAATTTAAAATAAAATAAAACTCTTTAGTCTTTTTATTGACATCGTGTGTTTTGGTAAGATGTTTCTCCTAAGGCAATTTTTATTAGGTCAATATTCCAATATTGCGCTGGACTACACCCACTAAATCTGCTCTTCCACACTTTTAGGGTGCAACACTCATACCCTGCTACTGTTTAACAGTCATTTCATTTCTTAACCACATTTCACATAAACATGGAGCTCAGATTCTTCATGGTGACAGTGAATTAACCAAAAAATTCCAAAAAAATATATATATACATATATATATATAAATATATATATACGGCGGCACAGTGGCTTAGTGATTAGGCATAGGCACGTTCGCCTCTCAGCACTAGGGATTCCTGGTTCGAATCCCCATCTGTGTGTGTGTGCCCAGTGATAGATTGGCCCTGTCCTGAGTGTATCTGCCCAGCGCCCGAAATGTTCTCCCCCGGATGGGCATGGGGAACCCCCCATGACCTTAATACAGAATAAAATGGAAGATAATAGATGGATTATATTGTGTTTGTAACCGATTTCTGCATATATTTGGAAATAACGGAAAGAGGTGCTATTAGGCACGAATACAGTTGCACCTCTTCCATCCATCCATCCATTAACTTCCGCTTCCTCTATTGGGGTCATGGGGGGGTTCCCCATGCCCATCCAGGGGAGAACGTTTCGGGTGCTGGGCAGATACACCCAGGACAGGGTGTCAATCTATTGCTGGGCACACACTCACTCATACAGACACACACTATATGGGGTAATTTGAAGAACTCAATTGACCTTGATCCATGTTTTTGGACTGTGGGAGGAAACCAGAGAACCCGGAGGAAACCCACGTGGACACGGGGAGAACATGGAAACTCCACCCAGATTGGGATTCGAATCAGGATCCCTAGGGCTAAGAGGCGAACGTGCTAACCACTAAGCCACAGTGTCACCCCAGTTAAACCTCACAATGATTTATTCACAATAATGGTGCCCTCTTGTGCCTCATGGCTGTAATATACCCTCACAACTGATGTTTGCCATGTGTCGTTCCGTGACAGCAAAACAGGTTGTACTTGGAAGTTTTGGTTTGAAATTTAGTGGTACTTGGTCTGAAGAGAACCAATGAGTTTCCATGTTCTCCCCGTGTCTGCGTGGGTTTCCTCTGGGTTTTCCGGTTTCCTCCCACAGTCCAAAAACATTGATTAAGGTCAATTGAGTTCTCCAAATTGCCCCATATGGAGTGTGTATGTGTGCGTGTCTGTGTAAGTAAGTGTGTGCCCAGCGATAGACTGGCACCCTGTCCTGGGTATATCTGCCCAGCGCCCGAAACGTTCTCCCCTGGGCGGGCATGGGGAACCCCACCGCGACCCTAATATAGGATAAAGCGGAAGATAATGAATGAATGAATGAATAAATATATACTGTATATATAAAGGGTGGCTTAGTGGTTAGCATGTTCGGCTCTCAGCGCTAGAGATTCCCGGTTTAAATCCCAATCTGGTGTGTCTGTGTGAGTGTGTGCCCAGTGATAGATTGGTGCCCTGCCCTGGGTGTATTTGCCCAGCGCCCACTGGATGGGCATGGGGAACCATGACCGTAGTACAGAATATATATATAGTATATATATATATATAGATAGATAGATAGATAGATAGATAGATAGATAGATAGATAGATAGATAGATAGATAGATACAGTATACTGGTAGGGTGGCAAGTTCCCAACCCTAGTAGAGGATTAAGCAGTAATCCGGAAATGAGTTTTTTAAAAATGTGAACAAGATACTTTCAACTTCAAGAAAACAAGCCCTAAGGCGACATGGCAACTTAGACGATCCAGGTTCAAATCCCGATTTGTGTGGAGTTTGCATACTCTCCCGGTGTTCGAATGAGTTTTTTTCTGGGTTCTCCTGTTTTCTCCCACAGTCCAAAAACAACATGGATTCAAGGTAAATTACCCCTGAAAAATCCAAATTATCCTAATAAAATGCGTCTGTGAGTAAGTGAGTGTGTGACCAGTGATAGATTGGCGCCCTGTCCTGAGTTTATTTGCCCAGTGCCTGAAACATTCTCCCCTGGATGGGCATGGGCAACCCCTTCGTAACCCTAGTAAAGGATTAAGTTGGAAATAATGCATGAATGGATGGATTTGAAAGCAAGTGTTCTATTGTTTTGGATCTAATAGGGTTTAAATGCATTTTTTCACCACTAGAGGAGGTAGTTGATCCTTTTTTGATATGGGATGTGACCAAGTGTGAATATAAGGCCTTTGACACCTCTGTGTTTCTGCTTCATAACAAAAAAAAATCTAATTTATAGGTCAAATTAAGTAGTATGTCACACCAGCTCAACCATGTGACACTTCAATCAGTGAAGTAAGCCATGCATCCAAACGCAATTCAAGAAGCTCAGTGAGCAGCTTTTATAGAGTCTACTGAAGCAAAAGAATCTGGACCTGCGTGGTTTCTTTAGCCCAAAAGTGAGCAGATGAACTGCACTTTCAGGTGCTTTTGTTGTTCCTTACACAGATGCTAAGATTCCACCGAATTTTACTGGAAGAGGGTTCCAGCACTTTTATTAGGTTTCCCATCTGGAAGTCATAAGCAAGATTCCAGCTGCTGCTTCGGTCACCAGGTTCTAAAGACTGAATCAGACTAGGTTACGCTGTAATGTTGTGGAATTATGGTTATGGGATTAGCCTTGTGACCTGACCTCCTCGGTTTGATTCCCAGTCCCACCTAATCCTAATTGCTCCCCAGGCGCCCTACAAAAAGCGGCCCATCGCCCTATGCATGTGTGCTCACTTCACCTAGTGTTTGTGGTCAGCATGTCCCTCTCTCAGTGCCGGGGATTCAGGTTCTCCCCATGTTCCCACTTTCCAAAACAAGGATTCAAGGTGAATAGTTATCCTCTGGATGGGCATGGGGAATCACCACCACCCCCCCACGACACTACTAAAGGATTAAGCAGCAAATTATAATGAAAAATTTAAATGAGCTACTTTTGACTTAATGGAAACACGTCCATCAGCGCTGGAGATCCAGGTTCGAATCCCGATCTAGGTGGAGTATTCATGTTCTCCCTGTGTCCACATGGGTTATTTTCTGAGTTGTCCGGTTTCTGCCCACAGTCTAAAAACATGTTAAATCATGGTAAATTACCCCTAAAAATCGAAATTACCCTTATAAAATGTGTCTTTGTGTGTGGGTCTGTTCCCAGTGATGGATTGCCATCCTGTCCTGGGTGTATCTACCGAGCTCCTGAAACGTTCTCCCCTGGATGGGCATGGGGAACCCTAGTAGAGGATTAATTGTCAATTAAAAAATGAGATATTTAAAAATGTGAACGAGATTGTTTAAATTTGAAGAAAACAAGCCCTAGGGTGGCATGGCTTAGTGGTTATCACATCCGCCTCTCAACGCCTGAAACGTTCTTCCCTGGATGGACATGAGGAACCCACCTGTTTTTTTCCAACTAAAAAATTAATTCATTTACTCACACAAATGAGCTCACCCTTCATCTGTTTATCCCTTCAAATACGGTACCTATTCACTACAGGTAAAGAAAATTAATCTGTTCTGATTGGCAGGTCAAGATTAAAGACCCGCAGCGCACCCCGATCACAGACGATCCTCTGTAAGTGGGTCAGAGACATGACTCACTTATGATTTCTGTCTGGGCACTTGTAAGAATTTGGTTTGATCTCAGAGTCTTGGCACCTGCAGTTTGTTTCAGGCAGTTATTATCTCAAGCCGTTTGATCCCCTGTCACTGCTCTTTTTTATTAAATAAATCCAATGTGAAATGGCATCTGCTTGTCTGGATAAGTTTTGGAATCTGGTATAGGGTTACGTTCTGATACATTACAGATGACCTGCATCATGTGACCTGCATCCCATGCATAAACTGTGACATTGAGGTGGTCTAGTTTGCTTACTGTGCTTACATCTTATCTCATTATCTTCTGCTTAATCCTCTACTAGGGTCATGGGGGGGGGGGGGGCATCCAGGGAAGAATGTTTCGAGTGCTGGGCAAATACACCCAGGACAGGTCCCGAAACATTGTTGGGTGCGCACACTAACTCACACAAACAGACACTATAGAGGGGAAATTTGGATAGAGCAGCCAATTCACTGTTAATCCTTATTTTTGGACTGTGGGAAGAAACCGGAGAACCCAGAAAAATCCCCTGCGGACAGTTGGAGAACATGGAAACTCCACCTAGATTGGGATTCAAATATGGATGCTCAGTGCTGAGAAGTATGGTTGCAGGGGTTGGAGGGGACCGGGCGCTGGGCAGACCCAGCAGAGGGTACCAATCTTTCGCCAATCACACTCACTCACTCACACAGACACACACACTCTCTATATGAGCAGCAAATTCACCTTGGATTGTGGGAGAAAACCGAAGATCCCGGTGGATTTAATTGCTAAATTTAAGGAAAGAAAAATTAACCTAAGTTAGATAAAGTATACAGTAGCAGTCAAACGTTTAAACATGTCCTCTTTTTGCTTCATTCTCTATTTCCTCCACTTATCATTTTGATGGACTTTTTATAATTTTAGATTTAAATTTAGAAGTCCATTTAGATGGACTTTTTTATAAGTTTTATAATTACAGACTGTAGTCCATCTGTGTTCTTTGTTTTTGTTGGTCCCCTGTTGATTCTCAGTTCTCTTTTGGTGAGAACCATCACAGAACAAGTGGTGGATTGTTTATTGTCAATTCTGCAGTGACACTGATGCAGTGAGGCGGTTTTAGTGCAGCAGTGCTGCTGTAGTTTCATTTCTCCACCTTAGTGACATGGCTCTGACAGGAATAATGCACCAACCAAATAATCTCTGCTCTGTGGTGGTACTATTGTGGTCCTGACCATTAGAGAAAAGAGTAAAGGGGATGTACACAGTATGTACTGAAGACGCATCTTTTTAACAAATACCTGTTGTAAAAAAATAAAATAAAATAAAAGGGAGGGGGGGGAAGGCGCAGCATCTAATAACAATCAGATTTGATGATTTTATAGTATAGATGGTTTTCTTCATAACTACTGGCTTGTGATTTTCTCATTTGTAAGTCGCTTTGAATAAATGCTAAATGACTAGATGTAAATGTAATGTACTTTAGATCACAAACAGATGGACTACAGTCTAAAATTGTAGAACTACAAAGTCCATTTTATAGTAAGTGGAACTGAGAACATGGACATTAAGAAGAGCAGAAAACTTTTGACCTGGGTGGGCATGAGGAACACCCTAACGACCCTAATAGAGGATTAAGCGGGTGATCAATGACTGAATAAATAATCAAAAATAACATGGCAGAACTTTTTTATCTGAATAATAACAAAAAATATTAAATTGTTTTGTGAAAAGCAAAATAAACAAGTAGAGATCTATGCCCCTTAAAGTACCTATCGACATATCCATTCAAAAGAAAGGGACAGTCATTGGCTTGTGGTTAAGGAACCAGCCATGTGATCTGAAGATCTCCGCTTCGATTCCTGGTCCTACCAATACTATGGCTAAAGTGCCCTTGGGCACGGCACCTAAACCCAATTGCTCTCTGGATGCCGTATACATGGCTGCCCACCCCTCTGCTTACTTCACTCGGTGTGTGTGCCTGTGTGTGTGTGTGTGTGTGTGTGTGTGTGTGTGTGTGTGTGTGTGTTTCACTGCACCGATGGGTTAAAAGTGGAGGACAAATTCCTCTGTGTGTAAGTTCAGTGGGCAATACAGATCACTTTATGGATGGAGTTAAAACATTGCGGCAAAAACCCAACTTTACTTTCTGATTGGGTTTTATCATGCCCAGGGTAACCTTTCCTGTTTAGTTCCACTATTGCTGTTTATTCTGTTGCTAGGCAACTAACAGCAGCAATTTTTGGGGGAACTGGCATGTGCGTTGTAGTCTGAATGCAGATTGTTTGTGATGTGGAGTTATAATGTTCTGCAAATGCAAACTGTCTACATACTTTCGTCTTCGACACTTTCCATTGGGTGGACCAGCTGTCACTCAGAGTGGCACTAGTCCATGCAGATACTTTTACTGCTTCACCGCTGGCTTACACAATTCATTTATCATTCATTCATTCATTATTTCACATTTAATCTGTTACTACAGTCGCGTGGTGGGGGTTGGGGAAGGTTTCCCATACCTATCCAAGGGAGAATGTTTCAGGCGCTGGGCAGATACACCCAGGACAGGGTGCCTTAGACTCATGCACACACCCACAGACTATATAGGGGCAATTAAAAGCAGCCAATTCACCCTGAATCCATGTTTTTATATGGTGGAAGGAAACCGGTGAACCTGGAGGAATCGCACACGGATACGGGGAGAACATGGAAACTCCACCCATATTGGGATTTGAACCCAGATCCTCAGCGTTGAGAGGACATGCTAACCACTACACAAGCATTCCACCAGTAGTAATTTAATAATTTTTTTTTAATTTATCATCATTTAAAAAACACA
>JAFMOD010001744.1:29596-48291 GCA_019802435.1 Corydoras maculifer
GAGTGTATAATGTCTTTTGTCACTTTATGTTTATAACTGCTGGCTTGCTCACACAGTGCGTTAGGATTTTCATTAGTTTCGCTGATTGTGTGTTATTTAAAGAGACGTAATTGCTTTGAGTTTAAATAGTGGACTCTGTTGGCATCCTTTAATAAGGAGCTGTCTGTCAGGGGAACATTTTCGATAAGGTCAGTGTGAATGCAGCTGTTTTTTTGTTTTTTCTGTCTAGAATAAAATGACAGTGCAGTTTATGTAACCTACAACAAAGTTACAAAAATAGTTTAAGGTTGCAAATTTTAGATATAGATTCATTTATTCATTCATCCATCCATTTTTTTCTGCTTAATCCTCTACTAGGGTCGTGGTGGGGGTTTTCCACACCAATCCGGGGAAAACATTTCGGGAGCTGGGCAGATATATGGGGGGGGGCACTTTTTTGATTGTCGAGCACTTTAATTGAAAGCCTGAAACCAGGACCCTCCACTACAGCATATGGAGCATATCACGGATCACTACTTGCGGCTTTACTGTATTGCGGGTTGTTTTTTTTAATATAATTAATTTTGTATCAGAGTTTTTGCTGTAATTGTGGCATTTTGCTAAATTTGAGCATATGAAGTGTTCATACGAGTGTAAGAAGGGTTTATGAAGCATTGAAAATATAAATTATATAATAATTATAACACCGCTACATGGCGGGGTCTCCGTAATGTAACCCTGGCGATTTGTGAGGGATTACTGTAGATACTCATTGCTTCAGAAATGGATTTGTTCTGTCTGAACATCTCTGGAGCAGAGGATTGAGCATTAACTCATGAAAAAATCATAGGTTTAGTCAAATTAGTGTAAAAATAACGAATATTAATCGTTGGGTTACAGGTTTTTTTATGAACTCTGGTTATTGATGTGTAAGATTCTGCTGAGTATGTGTTAACAAGTTTGAAATGTTTCCACAAACAAACGTCAAAACTGCTGCACAACACAGACAAAGCGCCCATGTTTTATCTACCCCCCCAGCTCCAATGCTGCTGTCAATCACACCAACCCAAAATCCTCCCACACAGTTGATATGAATAAAGCAGTGTATGTCATTAATGTGTATGGTTTTCACTCGCGCTCCGGCTCTAAACTGAGATACATTTAGCATTACATGCTTAGAGGTGTTTATGGCTATGGTGTAACTCCCAACTTGTCTCGAGAGTACAACTCGCCTCTGAATTTTAGTCCCGCCGAATGTTTTTTAGTCTTCGCAGTGTTCAGTTTGTGACAAATACAATGTACCATTAGAACCGCCAGCATTCAACTGTATAGTAATGGTTTAATGCAGGTGTGCGGAAACCTATGCACGCCCCCTTTTTGCTCCATTCTCCATTTTCTCCACTTACGATATGGACATTGTAGTTTTATAATTACAGACTGTGGTCCATCTGTTTTCTTGTTTTTGTTATTCCTGTTGGTTCTCTGTTCTCTCTTGACAAGGACCATCACAGAACAGTCATCATTTGGGTGGTAGATTGTTTATTGTCAGTTCTGCAGTGACACTGATGCAGTGAGGGGGTTTTAGTGCAGCAGTGCTGCTGTAGTTTCATTTCTCCACCTCAGTGACACTGCTGGGATAGGAATAATGCACCAACCAAATAATCCCTGCTCTGTGGTGCTACTATTGGGTTCCTGACCAATAGATAACGGAGTAAAGGGGACGTGCACAGTATTTACTGTAGTCCACAAACTAGTCCAAACACAAAGTTAAACTGAGAACATTAAAGTTCTAAGTGTCTATTTATGTATTCTTATAATTGTATATAATCAAACACATACAGCTGTGTTCTTGAATTTTGGGGGAATATTTTGGGCAAAGCCATTTTCTATTTTAACATGACTGTCCTCCACTGCACTGTCTAAGGTCTTAAAAAGCATGGTTGGCTGAGTTTGGTGTGAAAGAACTCGACATAAAATACCTGTTTGGGAAAAACGACTGAAGATGGAATCGGGCTTTCTCATCCAATTGCAGCGTCTGATTGAAAAAAATTCCCAAAGTCAAACTCGGATCCAAAAGAAAAAAGCTTTTCTAGAGCAGTGGAAGCAGTTGTAGCAGCAAAAGTGGTGGTGGTGGTGGGGGACAGCAAAGAATATTTATTTTATGAGGTTGAGGGGGTGGTATTTACAGTTTACTCTGTCTGAACAGTTTATGTAGTTTAAAATGTATAAAATATATTTATATATATCGAAATTGCTCCAGGGCGGCACGGTGGCTTAGTGGTTAGCACGTTCGCCTTTCAGCACTAGGGATTCCCGGTTCGAATCCCCATCTGGGTGGAGTTTCCATGTTCTCCCCGTGTCTGCGTGGGTTTCCTCCGCATTTTCCGGTTTCCTCCCACAGTCCAAAAACATGGAACAAGTCAATTGAGTTCTCCAAATTGCCCCATATAAAGTGTGTATGCGTGCATGTCTGTGTGAGTGAGTGATAGTGATAGATTAGCACCCTGTCCTGGGTGCATCTGCCCTAAATATTTGAATTTGCCCTGCCTATCCAAAATGCCCCATCAATCCAACTTGCCCCATCTGTCTTAATTGCTCAATATATTTCAATTGTCCCTAAATATTAGAATTTTCCCAGCCTATCCAAATTGTCCCGTCTATCTCAATTGCCCTAAATATCTTAATTGCCCTAAAATATTTAAATTTGCCCCATCCATCCAAATTGCCCCGTCTCTCTCAATTGCCCCTAAATATATGAAATTGCCCTGCCTATGAAATTGCCCCGTCTATACAAATTGCCCAATCTGTTTTAATTGCTCCATAAATTCCAGTTTGCCCCGTCTGTCCAAATGGGCTCCATCTGTTCAAATAGCTCTCATCTATCTAAATTGCCCCTTTGTTTGCCCAGCATGGATTGGCACCCTGTTCTGGGTGTATCTGCCAAAACGCCCGAAACGTCTCTCCTGTATGGACATAGAGAACCGTAGTAGAACAATAAGCAGCAGATGATGAGATGAAATTTACAAATGTTTAGTCCAAAGGAGACCAAGCACGTAACACATTCAACAATTAGTAGTCATTAAGGTTTTGTGAATGGTCCCTGTGGTCCTCAGCGATGAAGCAGATGCTAAAAGGATGTTGCTTTAGCATCTCAGCTGGGTTTCTAATGAGCAGGATGCTAGAGAGTGCCATCTCATGGAGTTTTGACATCATAATCATGTAACTGACGAGCTGTATTACAGTGAGTCATGAAACTCAAGCCTCACTAACTACATCATACTTAAAAGTGCAGAGTGCTTCGTTAAGAGGGCTCCAGCAGATGGACTGTCAACATTTCAGCATCACACTCTATTCTCACTAAACCAAGTGAAGTAATGAATTGACGTTTCCTTTCTCAGATAACTAACTCAATAAAAATTAACCCACGTCCTCCACCTTTATCAGTGAGAGGTCCCTAAAATAATGCTACAGACACTCTGATGCTCTACCACTCAGTTTGCATTACAGGTAGTTTGGCTTTCTTGAATCTGATTGGCTGAGCCAGTCATCCAGCTGTGAAATTCTTAACAATACCACACACGCACTTCACATTCATATCAACGTGTGATGTACAATACCTGATTCTCCAGATGTTTTTTTTTATGAACTGCCTTTTGTAATTTGGCCACCAGATGGAAGTATTGGACTGTTGGGGAAACTGGAAACCTGTTACTCAGCGATCAGTGGAATCAAACCGGATTAGATTGCGCTGCAGAATATTAGTTTAGTAATGTTAATGCTTTTGGTGAACACATTTAGGAATCAAACCTTGTTTTTTATTATAGTGTTTGTAACCATTTTAGAAAAGCAATAAGGTGCTTGAGTTAATGCAGTTTTGGGAATAAATCACAGGAAAGAGGTGGAACTGTACTCCACTACTTGTCGGGCCTAACTAACCTCTTTCCTGTTCAGCTTTAAAAAACATTTGCCTTAATACAAATCTGACTAAAACTGCATCTTTTTCAGTGTGCACCCACACACATACTATACACACACACACACACACACAAACACACCTCCAGTTTGCGCACACACACATGCACCTCCAGTCTGTATATATATACACACACACACACACACACACACACACACCTCCAGTCTGTGTGTATATATATATATATATATACAGACACACACATCAGCTTTAATTTCCTGTAGGTAATACTACATGGCATGGTTTATACATCAGCTATACCGAATAACATTCAGGTTTGATGAATTTACAGTATAGTTGGTTTTCTTCATAGCTTCTGACTTGTGGTGTTCTCATTTGTAAGTTGCTTTGGATAAAAGCGTCTGCTAAATGACTAAATGTAAATGTAAATGTAAATGCTATACGGCTGATGGTGATGCTGATGGTAATTAAATAATATTGTGTACTGTAGGTAGAACCATGGAGCTTCAGTAAATTGTGCACTCAGCTTGGTTATCTGTCAGGTAGCATTATGGTCTGTTAAAAGGCTCAAAGAACCTTTGTTGCCATTGTGGATTAAAAAACCAAATGCTTAAGCAAATCACTGTTTTGGAATGAAAGCTATGAATGTATGTTTCAGAATCCTGAGCGGTGAGAGAAAGCCATTCCGAGTATTTCACTGAGCGCCGGTCTGAATCCTTTTAAACATCTGGGGAAAAAGCTGAAATGCAATCGGGAAAGCTGTGACAGCTAAATCAGTTTGCTTAGAAAGAGTGGTTTAAACTACCAATCGACAGAGGCACAAGTCCTGTACAAAGCCACAGTAATTAATTCATTTCAGTGATTACTTTAAGATCCAAGCTCCCGTCGTTTTCGTCATTTAATCTTTATTTATTTTACCTTTTAAAACAATACTTTAAAAAACCATCCCGGGGAAAACGTTCCGCTGGGCAGATGCACCCAGGACAGAGCACCCAGGACAGAGCACCCATCCATCACTGAGCACACACTATATGGGGCAATTTAGAGCATTCACTTTAACTTGAATCCAAGCGTTTGGACTGTGGGAGCAAGGTTGGGATTCCCATACACTAGAGGCGAACATGCAAACCACTAAACCATGATGCCCAACCTTTAAATTTATTAATTAATTCATTATCTTCCGCTTAATCCTCTTCTAGGGTTGCGGAAGGGGGTTCCCCATGCCTAAAGTTTCGGGTGCTGGGCAGATACACCCGGGCCAGGGAGCCAATCTGTCACTGGGCACACACTCACTCACACAAACACACACTATATTGGGCTATTTAGAGCATTCATTTTACTTTGAATTCAAGTTTTTGGACTGTGGGGAGAAGATTGGGATTCGAACCTTGTTCCCCAGCGCAGAGTTGCAAGCCTGCGAACCACTAAGCCACCATGATGCCCAACTTTTAAATTAATTAATTAATTAATTATCTTTCGCTTAATCCTCTACTGGGGTTGCTGGGAGGTTCCCCATTTTTATGCAGGGGAGAATGTTTTGGGCACTGGGCAGGTGCACCCAGGACAGAGCGCCAGTATATCGCTGGGCACGCTTACTCACACAAGCACACACTATATGGGGCAATTTAGAATATTCAGTTTACCTTGAATACATGCTTTTGGACTGTGGGAGAAATATTGGGATTCGAGCCTGGTTCCCCAGCACCTAGAGGTGAATGTGCATAGCACTAAGCCACCGTGATGCTTAACCTTTAAAGTCATTAAAGGTTCCCCATGCCTGTCCAAGGGTGGTTTACCATGCCTATCCAAGGAAGAATGTTTCGAGTGGTGTGCAGATGCACCCAGGACAGGGCGCCAATCTGTAATTGTGTGTGTGTGCATTATACACACACACACACACACTCTATGGGGCAATTAAGAGCATTCAGTTTACCTTGCTTTCGGATCCATGTTCCCCCGTGTCCACGCAGGTTTCCTCCTGGTTCTCCAGTTTCCTCCCACAGTCAAAAAACATGGATTTAAGCCAAAACGAATGCTCTAAATTGCCTTTATTTAGCGTGTGTGTGTGTGTGTGACCGAAGAACATGCAAACTCCATCCAGATCTGGATTCGAACCTGGAGCCTCAGCACTGAGAGGCAGATGTGTTAACAATGGAGGCGTTCCCTATGCCCATTTAGATACACCCAGGACAGGGTGCTAGGATCACTCACTCTCGCTAGGAACACTCACTCACAAACACTCTATGGGGCAATTTAGAGCATTCCATTTACCTTGAATCCAAGTTTTTGGACTATGGGCAGAAGATTAGGAATCAAACCTGGGCACTGAGCGGCAAACGTTTTTACCACTATGCCAACTTTGCAGCATGCAAATGGGGTGGCACGGTGGCTTAGTGGTTAGCAGGTTTGTATATCAGCACTAGGGATTCCCGGTTCAAATCCCAATCTGGGTGGAGTTTACATGTTCCGTGTCCGCGTGGGTTTCCTCCGGGTTCTCCGGTTTCCTCCCACAGTCCAAAAACATGGATCAAGATCAATTGAATTCTCTAAATTGCCCCATATAGAGTGTGTTTGTTTGTGTCTGTGTGAGTGAGTGTGTGCCCAGTGACAGACTGGAAACCTGTTCTGGGTGTATCTGCCCAGTGCCCGAAATGTTCTCCCCTGGATGTGCATGGGTAAACCCCCCCACGACCCTAGTAGAGGATAAAGTGGAAGATAATGGATGGATGGATAATATGGAAATATCATTATACACCTTTTGTCTTATCCTCCTCTGGTTTTGTATGTCATTGAAGTAGTTTCTGAGACCGTGTGGGCTAGAGAAGCTTATTTATTTCTTTGGCTTGCCACTGGCACTATCCGGTTTCTATGCCCACAGCAACAATGGTTTCTTTCCAAAAGGGAAAAAAGATTCTTAGGCTTATAAAGCTATCTTTAATGAGGTATGCCCTCCACATTAACTTTAACTCAATGCTTTTTTAAGTTGCTGTTGCCACTATTCCTCACAAAAAAAGAAGGTTTTCAGGAATTAGGGTGAGAATGTCGTCTGTCTTTCAGTCCGAGGCTCCTGCGAAGGTTTATTCCTTTTTATGTGGAAATGTATCCATTGCCGTGAGCATTCTTTCTCCTTTTAAGGCCGTGCCGCCGTCTCGGTCTGGATGGCCTCGCGCATATAAATCTTTTCAAACACACGGGTGAAGGCGACGCCTAGGAACACGCGCCACACCGTGAGTGGCCAGGAGAAAATGGCAACACTTAGCGCAAGCATCTGTGTCGGAGGTAGATACTGGATTTCCGAAGCTTATTTAAATTCGGCCGGACCCCGCACGGTAAGTACGTCATGTGGGCATTTCTCTGCGCGCCCTTCAGGATGCTCTAACGAAGGGCCCGGATATCAAAAGCATCTGATGAAAGATGGCGTTTTCTTTGCTGTCACCATGGTCATGTCATTGAACTGCTCGTTTTGGGTGGTCTCACATCGAGGTGAGCCTGCAGTCATGGACACCACCTGAGGCTGCCGCCTCAAAGGATAACTTTGGCACTCAGCAGCGTTGGCATTTCAGATCTCACTAATGAACAGATTCTTTGACATCACAAATTACATATGCAGAATTGGGTTTTTGGTTAGTGTGCATAGTGATTTTGACTATTGGTTTTCAAAGAGCAGTCTGTATGTTATACTTATCTTTATTCCTCTCTTGTGTGTATATATATATATATATATATATATATATATATATATATATAAGGGCGGCACGGTGGCTTAGTGGTTAGCACGTTCGCCTCTCAGCGCTAGGGATTTCCGGTTCGAATCCCCATCTGGGTGGAGTTTCCATGTTCTCCCCGTGTCTGCGTGGGTTTCCTCCGGGTTCTCCGGTCTCCTCCCACAGTCCAAAAACATGGATCAAGTTAATTGAATTCTCAAAAAAATTGCCCCGTTTAGAGTGTGTCTATGTGAGTGAGTGTGTGCCCAGCGATGGATTGGCGCCCTGTCCTGGGTGTATCTGCCCAGCGCCCGAAACGTTCTCCCCTGGATGGGCATGGGGAACCCCACCGCGACCCTAATAGAGGATAAGCGGAAGATAATGAATGAATGAATGAATATATATATATACTGTATATAGATGTATATAAGATAGATGTATATATTTAATCTGGGTGGAGTTTCCATGTTCTCCTAATGTCCGCGTGGATTTCCTCCCACAGTCCAGAAACATGGATCTAGGTCAATTGAAGGTCTCCAAATTACCCCATATAAAGTGTGTTTGTGTGTGTCTGTGTAAGTGAGTGTGCCAGCGCCCTGTCCTTGGTGTATCTGCCCAGCGCCCGAAACGTTCTCCCCTGGATGGGCATGGGGAACCCCCCCGCGACTCCAGTAGAGGATAAAGTGGAAGATAATTGATAGATGGATAAATATCTTTAATCTGGAAGTTCTTATGTTTCCCCCGTGTCCATGTGGGTTTTCCTCCGGGTTCTCCGGTTGCCTTCGGCAGTCCAGAAACATGGATTCAAAGTGAATTGGCTGCTCTAAATTGCCCCTATATAGTGTGTGTGTGTGTGTGTGTGTGTGTGTGTGTGAGAGTAAGTGTACCCAGCAATTGATTGGAACTCTGTCCAATTGGAACTCTCACACAGCCACACACACACACTATATAGGGGCAATTAAGATAAGGCAATTTGAGCAGCCAATTTACCTTGAATCCATGTTTTTGGACTGTGGGAGGAGACCCCAAAGGAAACCCACTCAGATACGTGGAAAATATGGAAACTCAACCCTATCAGGATTCAAACATGGATTGAACACGATTTGTATGGGGGCAATTTAGAGCAACCAAATCCCCTTAAATCCATTTTATTGTGCTCTGGGAAGAAACCACAGAACACGGAGAAAACCCATGCAGACACAGGGAGAATGTGGAAACAGGAATTGAACCTGGATCCCCAGCACTGAGAGTCAGACGTGCTAACCATTTAGGCATTCTCATTGCTCATCCAGAATACACACAGGACAGGGTGCCTATTCATTGCTGGGCACACACACACACACACACTCACGTACACTATATAGGTACAATTAAGATGGGGGCAATTTAAGTCCATATGTGGAAAACACGGAAACTCCATCCAGATCAGGATTCAAACCTGGATCACCACCGATGACAGGTGAACGTGTTACCACATTAGGACTTAAGTTCAAGTTCAAGTAATTTATTTATATAGCGCTTTTTACAATAGTACATTGTCACAAAGCAGCTTTACAGAATGAAAAGCTTTTAAACCCCCAAATAGCAAGCCGAAGCGACAGTGGCAAGAAAAAACTCACAGTTATGTTGTTATTTTAAGGAAGAAACCTTGAGAGGACCAAGACTTCGTGGGGAACTTATCCTCCGTGAGCGAACTTAGGACGTTAGACACGTTATGACCACTAAGACTCTTATTTTGTCAGAATGGGGAAAAGAAAGTGCACAAGAGTCATTTCAAGGTTTCCTGAGATTATCAGAGATGTATTAATCACTCGCCAGATCATACTAAGTTGGCGTGTTGCCTGGGCTTCCGAGTCTTATCTCAGTAGGTCGTTAGGTATAAATGATTTGGAAATAAGCTGTGCTATGCTAATTACTGAAACTATAGCAATCAGCAATCAATCTGTGTAATGAGATTTAAATAGTCATTTTTTTATTAGACAGTGGATTGTCTGCTTTGGATAGACATTATATTTCCTCACACAATGACATCAGTTATGCTATTTTGTAACAATAATAAACCGTTTAAGTGTTGCAAATATTACAGAAAAACACTTTAATGTTTATTGTGTAAAAATATGGCTTATTTATGAAATGCTTTTATAATATTTAAATTTAGTACAATGATATTTTTTTATTGCCAGGAAATGTTCCAAACAGCATGATTTATTTTCTGTGGCAAATGTGACCATACTGTATACAGTAGCAGTCAAAAGCTTAGACACGCCCCCTTCCTGCTTTATTCTCTATTTCCTCCACTTACCATATAGATGGACTTTGTAGTTTGAAATTACAGACTGTAGTCCATCTGTGTCTTTGTTTTTGTTAGTCCCCTGTTGGTTCTCTGTTTTCTATTGGCCAGGACTATCACAGAACAGGTATCATTTGTGTTGTGGATTGTTGCTTGTCAGTTCTTAGTGACATGTAGAGAACATGCAAACTCGAAGCAGATTGGGATTCAAACCTGGATCCAACCCCAGTTTATATGAGGCCAATTTAGAGAAGCCAATTCATCTTGAATCCATGTTTTTTGAGTGTGGGAGGAAACCGGAGAACCCAGAGAAATCCCACGCCGATCTGTGGGAAAATACAGAAACTCCAACCACAATTTAGATCAAGCAATTCACCTTGAACGTGTTTTTGGACTGTGGGAGGAAACTTTATACATGTGTGACACGTGGAGAACATGCAAACTCAGGAAATCGCTATTCGATCCTGGATCCCCAGCAATGAGAATTGGCCATTCTAACCATGCGGGCATTCCCCATGCGCATTAAGATACACCCTGGACAGGGTACCAATCTATCGCTGGGCACATACACACACACACACACACACACACACACAAACATTCACATACACTATATTGGTCAGGAACATCACAGAACAGGTATCATTTGGGTGGTGGATTGTTTATTGTCAGTTCTGCAGTAACACTAATGTGGTGAGGGGGTTTTAGTGCAGCAGTGCTGCTGTAGTTTCATTTCTCCACCTAAGTGACAACCAGCAAAAAACCTGCAACCCAACACATATACCTAATTTTTTTTTTTTTTTGAGTTAACACATATGTGCTTAATCCTTCGCTCCTGAGACCGGAAATCAGACAGAACAAATCCATTACTGAAGCAATGAGCATGTACAGTAATCCCTCCAGAGACCCTGCGATGTAACGGCGGTATTATTTTATTATTTATGTGCTTAAAGGCTTCAGAAACACTTCCCGCACCCTTATAAACACTTCATATGCTATTAAGCACTTTCTAATCTTATAAACATACAATTTAGCAACATATAGAGCGCAAAATGCAGCGAAAACTTTGATATATATATATATATATATATATATATATATATATATATATATATATATAGGTGTGTATAAAATAAAAGCCCCGCAATACAGTGAAGCCTTGATAAGTTATTATTATTATTATTCCATCCATATATTATGTTCCGCTTTATCCGCTTTATTGCGGGGTGGGGGGGGGTGGGGGGGGGTTTCCCTATGCAGGGGAGAACATTTCAGACGCTGGACAGATACACCCAGGACAGGGCACCAATCTATCACTGGGCACACATTCACTCACACTGAGACACTCTATATGGGGCAATTTGGAGAATTCAGTTGACCTTGATCCATGTTTTTGGACTGTGGACCAAAACTGGTGAACCCAGAGGAAACCCACGCGGACACAGGGAGAACATGGAAACTCCACCCAGATTGGGATTCGAACTGGGAATCCCCAGCGCTGAGAGGCGACGTGCTAACCACTAAGCCACCATGCTGCCCTTATTATTATTATTATTATTATTATTATTATTACCTCCCCTATATTAGCTTCATCTGTTTGTGTGTCTGGTAAAAAGTTTGTAAATGCAATTTCACCCACTTCCTGTTATCCGATTAAGCTGAAACTTTGCACAATTGTTCATTGTCAAAGACAACACATGATCCATCCATCCTTTATCTTCCGCATTATCCTATATTAGGGTCGCGGGGGGGGGGGGTGGGGGTTCCCCATGCCCATCCAGGAAAGAACGTTTTGAGCGATGGGCAAATACACCTAGGACAGGGCACCAATCCAACACATGAATCAATTAGAAAAATTACCAAATAACTAATTAGTGGTAATTAATTTATTTTGTTTTCTATGGATAAATTGCCCATTTTCTACTAAATTTTATACTTTCAAAGCAGAATTAATTAAGTATAAAGTAAATTGACAAGTAATTTAGTATAGGGGTGTTTTTTAAAAGAGATAAAAAAATATATATATATTTTGCTTGTTTTTTTTTTTTTTTTTTTTTTTTTTTTTTTTTTTTTTTTCCTTTCCCCCCCCAAGTTTCTCACGCAGACCAGATACTTGCTCTCGCTAACAAAACTGCTGCCAAATAGTATTCAGATCTTTTATTTATACTCACCCCATTTTTTCCCAAATGCCTCTTTAGGGTCTCTGCGCCACATCCTGATTATAACCAAGCAGAACTCGTATTCTAGTGATTTCACAGTATTGTGTATTTGTTTTATTTATTTTACTTTTTCATTGTTTTGTTCAAGTTGCATTTTATTTACATTTTTTCCTCTCACAAGTAAAACTTATTACTTTCTCTACCGCACTGTTTCTCCACCTTTTATTTATCAAGGACGTTAAATTAGAGAACTCGTATCTAGTTCTTACTTAGCTAGTATGTACTTACTGAAGTGATATTTATCAATCTATTAATTAAGTTTGTGAACCATTAGATTAAAAGCTTAATATGAGAATTTAGTTCTTTTTGTTTTGGTGAGCATGTCCACCTCTCAGCACTGGGGATCTAGGTTGGAAATCGGATCTGGGAGTAGATTCCATGCGTCCGGCTGGGTCCCTGTGTCCGGGTGGGTTTTCTTAGGGTTCCGCCCGCAGTCTAAAACCATTGATTTAAGGTGAACTGGCTGCTTTAAATTGCCATTGTATTTTGTGAGTGTGTGTGTGAGTGTGTGTGTGAGTGTGTGAGTGAGTGTGTGAGTGAGTGTGTGAGTGAGTGTGTGAGTGAGTGTGTGAGTGAGTGTGTGAGTGAGTGTGTGAGTGAGTGTGTGAGGGAGTGTGTGAGGGAGTGAGTGTGAGTGAGGGAGTGTGAGTGAGGGAGTGTGAGTGAGGGAGTGTGTGAGGGAGTGTGTGAGGGAGTGTGTGAGGGAGTGTGTGAGGGAGTGTGTGAGTGAGTGTGTGAGTGAGTGTGTGAGTGAGTGTGTGAGTGAGTGTGTGAGTGAGTGAGTGTGAGTGAGAGTGTGAGTGAGAGTGTGAGTGAGAGTGTGAGTGTGAGTGTGTGAGTGCGTGCGTGCGTACAATTGCCATTGTATTTTGTGAGTGAGTGAGTGAGTGAGTGAGTGAGTGAGTGAGTGAGTGAGTGAGTGAGTGAGTGAGTGAGTGCGTGCGTGCGTGCGTGAGTTAGTGTGTGAGTGAGTGAGTGTGTGTACGCTGGATGCCCCCCAACCCTAGTAGAGGATTAAGCGGAAGATAAGAGATTATAGAATTTAGTCTAGTTTAAATTCAATAACTGCCCATGTTACTAAAGCCAAATGCTAATCTCTGAGTAACGGGTTTACAGTTTCTCTAACAATCAAATATTAAATAAATTCTAGGGGCCGTATTCCAGAATGCAGCTTTATAAAAAACAGCCTTAACAGGCTTAGTCTTCACCAGGAATAAGCTCACTGCTTATAAATTTGATTTAAGGAACAGTACTATACTTTATTAGTGTTTTTGGAAACATTGAACAACAGTCCTCTTTCAACAAAGAGAATTAATGTGGGTTATTGTGGGTAATGTGGTAGTGCCCACTGCTTTTCGTCTAGTCTTGGGCCTGCCAAAATGGATGAATGGCATGCGTTTGCTGAGCCGTTTGTCCAGCCCTGTCATTATTGAAAATAACACATACCTCTGATCGCTTCACAGTTGTGTCAGTGCATGATATACAATACATTATTTTTTCATGATATTTTTTTAAATAAAGTGAGTTCTGTAATTTGGCCACTAGATGGCAGTATTTCATTGAACGAGAAACCGAGAACCAAGAAAAAAAACAGAGCAGATTACATCGCAGAAGACCAGTTTATTGATGATTTTGCTTTAAAAAAATGGATTATTGTATTTTTATTACAATGTGTTTTGTAACCATTTTATAAAAACAATAAGGCATTTGAGGTTTTACATTATTATGAATAAGTCATGGGAAATAGGCTAACACCGCTTTCCCGTGATTTATTCACAATAACACACACCCTCTCCTACCTTATGGCTTTAATAAGCCAGTGTTCGAACCCAAGCTTTTTATATCCACTCAGCAGCAGACATTAGATCAGTGTTAGAGAGGCTAGCTGTTGTAACTCTAATGTGTTGCATATGTAAGCTTGTCCACTGTTCGCTCTCTACACGCCTGCGACATCGGCGAGAGCAGATGTTCCATTTCCAGAGTCTGCAGTGTGAATTGGAGGAAAGTGTTTTGATTTCTCTCAAGCTGACCGAGTGCTTCGCACTTGTGTTATTGGCAAAATAAGATAATTGCACCAGTCACAGCATGCAGGGCCAAGTCTTTTAAAGGAACAGCACTGAATGATGCTTTTTTCAGTAAAAACATTGCCCCATGATGCAGTAGCCATCTTGCTGCTCATAGCAATAGGACAGTCGTTATTTATTTAGACGAGCTTTTAGACGAGGATCGGGTTCTGAAAATGTTTGTGGAGGTTGATTCTTAGTACTGCAGTGATTTTTACATGGTGGTGGTGTTGGTGTGTGTTGTGCTGCTATGAGTGGGTCAGCTGGATGAAGAGTGCTGCTGGTTCATTCATTTATTATCTTTCATTTTATTCTTCCGGAGGGTTTCCATGCCCATCCAGTGAAGAACATTTTGGACGCAGGGCGGATACACCCAGTACGGGGTATCAATCTATCGCTGGTCACACTCACTCACACAGAGACACGGGGCAATTTGAAGCATTCAATTTAACCTTGAATACATGTTTTTAAACTTTGAGAGGAAACTGGAGAACCCGGAGAAACCCACACGAACACGGGGAGAACATGGTAACTCCATCCAGATTGGGATACCTAGCACTGACAGGCGAACATGCTAACGACTATAGAGGTTATAGCACGTCCTCCTCTCAGTGCTGGGGATCCAGGTTCGAATCCCGATCTGGGTGGAGTTTCCATGTTCTTCCTTTGTCCGTGTGGGTTTCCTCTGGGTTCTCCAGTTTCCTCCCGCAGTCCAAAAACATGGATTCAAGGCAAAAAAATGCTCTAAATTGCCCCATATAGTGTGTGTTTTTTTTTTATCTGTAAGTGTGCCCGGAGATACATTGGTGCCCTGCCCTGGGTGTATCTGCCCGGCGCCGACATTGAATGATGTTCAGGTTTGATTATACTACATTGTAGCTGGTTTCTCCTTAACTACAGACATGTGTTCTCTCATTTTTAAGTAGCTTTGGATAAAAGCGTCTGATGAATGACTAAATGTAAATGTAATGCTGAGGGTTAAAATTACTGTTTATGGCTCGTTCAAATGAAAAAAGCACATACACTTATAAGGTGAAGAGTACATGACATACAGTTCTTAGTGATGCAGATTTTAGTGTTGTTTTTTTATTTAATGTAAATGTATGATCCAGAGGGAAGTTAAGGCTGAGGTAAAGAGTGGGTTAGGGGTTAGAACTAGTGGTGTTACAGTATGTTGTATTTGTCATGAACCGTATGGACCAAACAGTTCGGTACAGGCATTTGGACGGAGAATACAATGGTACGGGACACGCAAGGGCCAAAAAAAACACAAGGCGAAACGAAAATTCAGAAGTAAGTTGTACTCCCGAGTCGAGTTGCGAGTTGCACCTTATCTGTACACACCTCTAAGCATGTCATGCTAAGTATAGCTCAGTTTAGAGGCGGCGCAAGAAGCGCGAATGGACGCCATACACACTAATGACACACAATGCTTCATTCAAATCAACCGTGTGGGAGAAGTTTGGGTTCCTGTGATTGACAGCAGCACTGGAGTGCGGGGGGGGAGGGGGTAGATCAAACACGGACGGTTTGTCGGTGTTGTGCAACATTTGTGAGGTATGTTGTGGAAACATTCAGAACGTGTTAACGCATACTCGGCAGAATCGTCCAAATTAATAACTAGAGCTCAAAAAAAACCTGCAACCCAACGATTAATGTCCACTACTTTTTACACTACATTGACAAAGCATAACCTCACAAAAGATCCTGAAATCCACTAAATCCATTACTGAAGCATGAGCATGTACAGTGATCCCTCACATATCGCTGGGGTTACATTCCAGGGACCCCACGATGTAGCGGTGTTAAACGCATTATATTCCTTATATGTTTAAAGCTTCATAAACCCTTCCACACTTGTATAAACACTTCATATGATATTAAACACTTTCTAAACTCTTAAACCTATAATTCAGCAACATATAGAGCTTAAAATGCCGCAATGCAGTGTAAACTCTGATATAGTATTAGAAATATTTAAAAAACAAAAGCAATACAGTGAGGCCGCAAGAAGTGGTCTGTGATATGCTCCATATGCTGTAATGGAAAACCCTGGTTTCAGGCATTTAATAAAAGTGCTCGATCATGATAATATTCTTACACCATACCCACACGTGGAGAGGCCACATGTGCTGTCGTGCTGTAGAGTAGATACAACCAGGACAGGGCACCAATCTATCACTGGGCACACACTTACTCACACAGAACACACAAACACACTCTATATGGGGCAATTTTGGAGAATTCAATTGACCATGATCCATGTTTTTGGACTGTAGGAGGAAACTGGAGAACCTGATTGAAACCCATGTGGACATGGGGAGAACATGGAAACTCCACCCAGATTCGAACTGGGAATCCCTAGCACTGAGAGACGAACTTGCTAACCAATAAGCCACCGTGACGCCCTGATTGTTACTTTACATTCAAGTTAAAAAACAAAAACAAAAAAAGCACATGTCCTTAATTTCATTTTTGTGTCCTTTTCACTCACAGATCTAAAGAACTAATCAAGGAGGCCATTCTGGACAATGACTTCATGAAGAACCTTGAGCTTTCTCAGATCCAGGAGATCGTGGACTGCATGTACCCCGTGGAATATGACAATGAGAGCTGCATCATTAAAGAGGGAGATGTGGGCTCGCTTGTCTACGTTATGGAAGGTAAGCTGTGAGTTGCACATAGTGATGCAAATACATTTTTATTTATTTTTGTCTTGTGTTCAGTTGGAGTTGAATACTAATGCCACCATTGTTTGATTCTGCTGTTCATCCTATGTCGGAATATATTTAAATGCTGTTCCCTCGGATAACCAACCGAACCTGTTAAGGATAAGGTTTCTGATGGATGAGGGTGTAAAATATGTATGATATAATACATGTGTTAATACATTAGGGTAAATAATTCATGGCGCCATTAATTCTCTTCATCATTCGTCTGACATGTAAATCTAATCGTGTGTAAAAAGCATCCTGCCGCTTGACTCGTTTTCAGTAGTTCCTCCTCATTCGCTCCTCATTTCGAATCAATATTTGTTCAAACCAAATTTTCCACATGGCCTAAAACCACAGCTTCGTTGAAATTCAATTTCGGAGGATCCTTATTTACAGTCTACCTGTCACCATTTATTGTTTTAGTACATGGCTAATCCAACACATCAGTTCCAGCAGGTTACCATGGGAAAAAATGACACAGAGATCTGTTTCCATTTCATTCTTAGTTTGTGTGCGCATACCGTATTTCATTTTTAAGGTCAGTCCTTTTATGATGCACTCAAATACCTTGAGGCTTAAGTGGTCCAACATCACCTGGGTTTGATGACACACATAGGTACTACCCTTAAAACAACAGAATTCAGGGATGGTGTTAATAGCTAAAGTAAGAGCATTTCCACATACAAACAATTTGATGGGAACTCGAGTGATTCTCACTAAACAACTGTGTACATACATTACGTTTATTCATTTAGCAGACACTTTTATCCAAAGCGAATTACAAATCAGAGAACATCACGAGTCAGTTGTTAAGTACTAATATTATCATTAAGTATATTAAGTGTTTGTACAAGAAATGTGTTTAGAGTAATTTCTTAAAGATGCTAAGTGACTCAGCCTTAAAGACAGTTGGGAAAATCGTTTCACAATCAGTGGTGAATGAGCAGTGGTGAACGTTACGGAGTGGAATTAGGCCGACGGTGCTGTTGAAGTACCAGTGGACATTCATCACTAGAGCGAAGTGCATTTTGGAAATATAGAGTGAAGTTAAAAGGGGGCAGATCCAGAGATTGTCCTGTAGGTCAGTGTCTTGTACTGAATCCGAGCAGCTATAGGGAGCCAGTGGAGAGAGAGGAGTAGTGGAGTGAAATGAGCTCACTTGGGCTGGTTGAACACAAGTCAGACTTCAGAGTTTTGAATCAGTTGTAGAGGTCTGATTGTGAATTCTGGGAGACCGGCAAGCAATGCATTACAATAATTGAGCCAGGATAGGATAAGGACTTGAGCCAACAGCTGTAGCATGATTAGTTAAGTAAGCTCAGATCTTCCTGATGTTGGAACGGGCCGTTTTGGTGACATGATCAGAGAATTTAAGATTTGAGTCAATTATGAAAGCAAGGTTATAGACTTAGTCGGTTGGAGAGATTGTGGAGGCAGCAATTTGGAAGGTCAGGTCATGATGGATTAAGGGTTTAGCTGGAATCTTGAGAAGTTCTGTTTTTGCCAAATTTAATTTGAGATGACGGGCCTTTGTCCAAACATCCACTCCGACGTACACATATTACCTCCTCCAAAGCTGCGGTAGTCAATACCTCATCATTGTCGTCTAACTTCCCTTATATATCACAAGAGGAAAAGAAAATGTATTGTTACACAAGCAAAATTGCATTTTAAATGTATCGAACTAATACGGGGCATGATTTTCATAATAATAGTTCCACTTATCCAAACACCTATATATATATATATATATATATATATATATATATATATATATATATATATATATATA
>JAFMOD010001746.1:7682-17815 GCA_019802435.1 Corydoras maculifer
CACCTCTCTCACTGTCTGACCTCTCTTAACGTCTCAACTATCTCATTGTCTCACCTATCTCACCTCTCTCACTTTCTCAATTTCTCACCTCTCTCACTTTCTTACTGTCTCACTCTCTCTCATCGCCTCATCTCTCTCACTGTCTCACCTGTCTCACTCTCCACACGTTCTTTCCTGTCTCTCCTCCTCTCTCTCTCTAGCTCTTTCGTTCACTCTCTCTCCTCTCTTTTCAGAGTACTACTCCGTGGTTACGGTTCCCGCCGGCGCTCGCAGTCTCCGCGTTCAGGAGGTGGAGGTTTCCAGGAGTTACCTGGCGGTCCGAGGTCCGAGTCGTGACTCATACTTCCTGACCGCCGATTGGACGGTCGACTGGCCGGGGAAATTCCACTTTGCCGGAACCACGTTTTTTTACCGCCGCCCCATCAATCAGCCCGAGAGCCTGTACGCCGCAGGCCCGACCAATCAAACGCTGATCTTCGAAGTGAGTAATCCGTCCCTTCTTTAACGGCCAATCGCGACATGATTCCAATAACGAACTCAAAACGTACAAAATTATAACATATCATTTATTAAGTTGCTATCTGGGATTGAACATCAGTTGTAGGTTGGACGTGGGTGTGTGAGGCGCTGGGCTTCAGATCAGATTTTCATTTGTTTTTAGAGTAAATCAGTGATTTTTGCTGAAATCGTCGTGAAGACCTGACGATGACCGATTGCACTGGCTTGTGGGTACATTGGACACTAGGGACAGTAGACCCTTAATGATGTTAACTACATGACCAGATCCTGAGAGAACTAGAGCTCAGTTCTCAAGGTGCAGGTTTTCTTTTCGGTTCCCTGGAATGAACAGAAAATCCCAAAAACAATCGATCAAAGAACGATCGATGAAACGGGAGATCAAATCGTATAAACTCTGTAGACGGGAGGTCAGGGTACAGCACGTCTGAGTGGAGCTCCCGGCAGGTTCAGACAGGAACGTGTTCCGTTAACCGCATCGGTCTGTAGAACCTTCGCCTGAAGCCTCCGATGAATCTGTCAACGTCATGATGGAACCGAGGTTCTGAAACGCTGAGCTCATTGTTCTGTCCTCATTTCAGTTCCTTTCATCTCCTCTTCTTTTATTCTCTGATATAACAGTAGACGCTTTTATCCCCCCATCCCCCACCCGCTCCCCGAGGTTCTCACCTCCAGTCTCTCGTAACTTCTCTAACGATCTCTTTCTTTTCATGTCCTTTGGTCTCCCGTTTAATCGATCTTTCTTTGATCGATTGTTTTTGGGATTTTCTGAAACCAAAAAGAAAACCTGCACCTTGAGAACCGAGCTCTAGTTCTCTCAGGTTCTCCAGGTCATGTTCTTATTATAACATCATTCAGGGTACACTGGCGGCACTGTGGCTTAGTGATTTGGCATGTTCTCCTCTCAGCCATAGGGATTCCCGGTTCGAATCCCCATCTGGGTGGAGTTTGCATGTTCTCCCCGTGTCCGCATGGGTTTCCTCCGGGTTCTCCGGTTTCCTCCCACAGTCCAAAAACATGGATCAAGGTCAATTGAGTTCTCTAAATTGCCCCATATAGAATGTGTGTGTGTGTGTGAGTGAGTGAGTGTGTGTCCAGCGATAGATAGAAGAATGAATAAGGGTCTACTGTCCCTAGTGTCCAATTGACCCACAAGCCAGTGCGGTTTTATTCGTATCGAATTAAAACTGCCGTTGAAGCTAATTGCTGTTTGTGTAATGATTTAATTAGTAGATGGTTGAAAACTCTAGAACTTGGCGATTATTAAATAATTAATCAGGTTTTTTTCGGCACGATTAGAAAAGTTCTCTCGTTAGAACACACACAGAACGTTTTCGACCCGGTTCTGCGGAGCGAGAACGCCAAACGCAGACCCAGAACCGGCGCTTATTCTGATTACAATGATTAGACTTCAGGAAGGCACTTTCATTTAGGGTTTAGAACGTAGACCTCCCTCAGAGCGATCCTCTTTGGGATTTACAGTGTGCAGACCTGCCAGCCAATTAGAGACCAGTATTTATAGTGGCCACAAACATGCCCCTCCAGTTGGTCTGCGAGGAACGTTGGACCGGCCAAACCGGTCCCGGCTCCATCTGCGTACTCGAACAAAAGAAGACATACTAACATGGTTCTGGAAAAGTTCCGGCCAGACAAAACACATCGAGTTTCCCAAAGTGGTTCGTTCTGCAGCAGAACGGCGGATTCGCCTCGGGTTCCAGATTCTTGCGGTCGCTTGAAACCGGGTCGAGCGAGTCCAAAGTGGACTGGCATCCTGCAAACCACTGGAACACGGGCACTTTGGTTGTCCTCTCGACCACGCCGGCAACCTTCAGCAAGCTTTCACGAGACGTACAAATATGTGGACACCCACGTAGAACGTTCTTATATTCATTCATTCATTCATTATCTCCCGCTTTATCCTCTATTAGGGTCGCGGTGGGGTTCCCCATGCCCATCCAGGGGAGAACATCTCGGGCGCTGGGCAGATAGACCCAGGACAGGGCGCAAATCCATAGCTGGACACACACTCAAACACACAGACACACTCTATATGGGGCAATTTTGAGAATTCAATTAACTTGATCCATGTTTTTGGACTGTGGGAGGAAACCGGAGAAGCCGGAGGAAACCCACGTGGACACGGGGAGAACATGGAAACTCCACCCAGATGGGGATTCGAACCGGGAATCCCTAGCGCTGAGAGGCGAACGTGCTAACCACTAAGCCACCGTGCCGCCCGTTCTTATATTAGTATTATTAAAAAAGAATGAATTAATGACGCTTAATTATCAAATCGAATTAAACTTTGAGGTTTATAGTCAGACATGACGTTCATTTTTAATTAAATACAAAAATAATTAATAATATTTAATTTTTAATGTTTTTAATTAAAGGGTGCAGAAACGTGTTAATGTGGTGTTGATGTTCGTAAGGGGGTAACAAACTTATGTCAGTCTCATTAATATTCATGATGACCTCACAGCGAGACCTCGAACCTGGACCCACCATTGAAGTTCCATTTTAACGTAGAGCTTGGCGTGGAGAACCTTCTGGCCGGTTTGATGTTGGGAAACGATGGTTCCGCCGGTCCTCTGGGACGACCGCCCGGAGACGCCGTGGACGGCTTTATAAGCAGACTTTATTGCTGATTCACACCGAGGTCAGCTGACTTGCTCCGGTTCCGTTGGAAACGCTCTCGGTTTTATGGAGCAGCTGTAGATTTGGAGGTGGATTGCATGTTGTCCCGTTTCCACGGCGTTCCTCTTTATCACCGTTAACGTTTTCTGAGTTCCTGATTTATTTCGTCAGCTTTTCAGAAGTGTTTTGCAGACGGACGTGTTCATCAGCTTCAGAACGAGCTCCCGCTGAGAACCAGGACCATCCAACAAGAACCCGACGAGGGAAATGGATTCAAATCCAGAGTGTCTCATAAACCTCAGGGGCAGATTAAATAATCTGGGTTTGAATTTGCGGTCGTTCTGCTGCTTCAGTCACTTATTCCCTAAATGGAGCGGGTTGCCAGATCCTCAGATGGGGGGGGGGGGATCCCCAGTTTGTGAAAGGAACAAGGACTGCTCTTTTATAAATGTTCCACTTTCTTAGAACCCAACCTCAGGCAGCCTGGTTTGACCCGGGCTCGGGTCTGGTACACTTCCCTCTTTGCCCTTGTGTCAGTCCGAGGTCCCGCAGAGAGGAGACGGAAGCACCCAGCCCATCGTCGGAACACGGGTCCGTACCGCGGGAACACGCTGGTGCTGATCCGGGAGGTGAACGTAGAGCCCGGATTCAGAGGGTGCACAGGCGTGTCCTGCGCAAGAGGAGCGAACTCTGTGACCCGTGGTTCTGAAAATAGGACCCGGTTCTGACTCCCACACGGCCGCACTGAAGCGAGTTTAAACAGTGGAACCGCCGCGCCGCTCTGTGTTTGGAGACGTTCTGGTGTGTTCCAAAAGAGTTTTTATTAATGCAGGTACGAGGTTTGAACCCTTACAGGCTGCTGGGTCTGAACGGTGACTGATGGACGCTACACCGCCAAAGGTTTGTGGACAGTCATCATTATAATAACGAAGATCTTATGAGGTGGTCAGTCAGAGGTGAGGGGTTCCACAGGGGGACTGGATCTACAAGGCCACTGGATATAAAAGATGACAAGATCTACATAGTGACAGAATCCACAGGGCGAATGGATCCATGGGGTGATGGGATCTACAAGGTGACTGGATCCACAGGATGACCGGATCTACAGGGGTCTACAGGATGATGGGATCCACGAGGCGATGGGATCCACAGGGCAACTGGATCCACGGGGTGACGGGATCTACAAGGCAACTGGATCCACAAGGGGTGGAACACCTGTGTGAACATCTGAACAAAAAGACCTACAGCTTGCTGAAGCTCCATGAAATCTGATCTACACTTCGATGACCAAAGGTGACCAAGACATGGAACCAAATCATCTTCTAGGTTCTATGGGAACCACATTAGAAGAACAGGAACAATGTGGACGGATTTAAAGAACAGACCGTCTGGAGTTTTAAACCCCACTGAGCCCGTAAGTGACGAAATGAACCGAGGAACAGAGGAACCTGCAGTGCAGAACATCTGTGGAACGGCTCTAAGAATGTTGGAAGAACCTTCTGAAGGATCTCTGAATCTGATGTTCTGTCTGAAAGAGGTGGAACTTTGATGAGTCCAAAATCACAGGGTTCCTGTAACTGATGGGTTTCAGTTGTGGAACCGGACTTTGAAAAGTCTTCTGCCTTAAATAAAGCATTTATTGTTTTACGCGTTTGGTTTATTAGTTCAGAAGATCGGGTGAGAATGTTGAGTGATCCCAGCTGGTTAACTCTCTCTCTCACCCTCTCCCTCTCTCTCTCAGATCCTCCTGCAGGGTAAGAATCCCGGTGTATCATGGGAATACACGCTGGAGAAGAAACCAAACTTCACCTGGAGTGTGGTCCGGTCCGACTGCTCCGCCTCGTGTGCGGGAGGTACGCGTTGAGCCGACGTTTAAGATTCAACCTTATGATCACCAATCAATTAATGGCGTAACCAATCAGCCGTGTTCTGCGTCTTCAGGTCGCGTGTCGGTGAAGGCGGTGTGCCTACAGGACGGACTCTCGCCGGTCAACTCGTCCCTGTGCGACCCGCTGACCAAACCTGTGCTGGCGTCCCAACTCTGTAACACCCAGCCGTGTCCCGCACAGTAAGACCTTCTCACGGGCTTTTGACCTTCAGATCCATGTTCTGTTATTTAAAGGGTTATGTAGGGTTAGGGTTATCCACCACCCTTTAAATACCTGCTCTTTGGGGGGTCTGATTATAGGAGAACATACCAAAGGAGACTAACCGAGTGTGTAGGGTTCAAGTTACTTCACGTAATTTATTTATTTATTTATTTTTACAATTGTAAAGGTTTGTGAGGACCAAGGCTGAGCGGGGGTGGGGGGGGGGCAGCATCAATATTGTAGGACAGCCATGTACAGATTGTGTGGTGATCATGTGACCCATATTTAATGCTTGACCCTAACCCTAGTCCATTGAGGGTGTCCTGCTTTGAGGGCGTGAAATCCAGGTTCCATCCGGTAAGGGTCATAGAACCAATGGATGAAGATCTGACCACGTCTCCAGAAAATGAGGCGACGCCTCAAGACCTAATAAAGCACTGTAATTAATTAATAAGCAGAGTTTGATTGACACACCGCATCATGTGAGTAGAGCAGCAGAACTCAAAGGGGCGGATCCTGCAGGGTACTTAGTTGAGAGGGCTCCCTGGAACAGCCTCATTTCAGTGCCACGCCCTCTACGGGCGGCCCACAGACTGATCTCAGATCAGGAACCCGACACCGCCAGATGGACTACAGAATGGAACCGTAGAACTACAAACCCCATGTGTACGATCGTTGGAGCTGATAACTTATCAACGGCCGATGTGCTATGGAGTCAAGGAGCCAAGAACCTGTCCCTGGTGTTTGAGAAATCAACTGTTCTGCAGTTCTCTTGGCAGTCGTGTTCCGTATTGCGTGTTGCGACTCGTTCCAAAGCCCTCGAACTTTTATCTTCACGATAAACAGATGCAGGAAGCGAGTGGAGGCCCACAAACATTCCCCATGCTCTCAAACCGAGCACGGCTTCCAAACCACGAGTCCTCGACCACAGAGTGCTAAAAATTCACCCTCGGTCCCACGCCGTGACCACCAGCAGCTTACATTTCATCCTCACAGTGGCACGGGCCGGGGAGGCGGCGGCAGGGCGGGGCGCCGAGGTCGACCCGGCGCGGAGGAACGGTGTCGGAGAAGTGCAGTGCGGTCCCGGGTTCCGAGCGATGCACCCAGACGTGCACTCAGTCTAATTGTTAGGCTTCTGGAAAAGCGATCCCAGTCCGCGCCAAGAGCGGATACCGGTGACACGCCGCGGCGGGACCTGCACATGGGACGCATTAAAGATGCGCCGGCGGAAGGTTTTGGCCTCCGCCAGTTTAGCCGCGGCTCCTATCAATTTGTCTCCGCCTTTGGGGCTAATGAGGGCCTTCGTCTAAGGTCCGTGTTACGCGGTCCAGGCCGACGCACACGCGACATCCTCGCCCAGATCCTCCCGACCGCCGAGGTCCGCTCTAATCTCCTCGTGTTTACAGATCTATTTTGGAGAAGCCTTTGATCCGCCGCCAGCGGGGGAGCTGCAGAGGAGGAGGGCGGCACTTATCTGAGCGCGATGTCGGCTGACGGATGAGCTGCTCGCCGTTCACGGTCACTTGGTCGTGTCCCTCCCTGCAGACGCCCTCCGGACGGCCCACGTGTAATCTTCGACGGACCTAGAAAATAAATCGTGTGTGTCGCCAGGTTTACAAATCTAAATGCATCGTACAGACAGACGTCTGTGTCCCCTGGATGTTTTACCCCCTTTATCCAGATAAGCGTTTATGGGGTCAGACACTGATGTTCAAATAAAGGACCAGGCTCACAGTCGTTATTCTAATTCATCCCAAACATGTTGGATTAGGGTTAGGATCAGGATTCGCGAACAGGATTGTGGTTCCATCAAGTTCTCCCACGACAAACTCTGCTTTTATTAATTAGATAAAACTTTATTGATCCTTTATGTCTAAAATATATTTTAATATATATATATATATATATATATATAGTAATTAAAATTTTAAATATATATAAACAATTGTAAAAATCGTTTTGTTTTTCGTTTCTAAGTTCCAGTTGAATGCAATTTGAAAGTTAATGTCGCCCTCTTGTGGTGAAAGTTCCGCATGTCATCGATGACGTGGTATACTTATTCAGCAGAACAAAAACCGATTAATAAATATTATTTCAATAACCCAAATCCTCGAATTATTATCAAACAGAATGTACAACGTTACAGATTTAAGAAATGTAAGCGATCCGTCCTGCCTTCGTGTTTAATGAAGTTCATTTTTGTAAGTTTAATCCGTATGCGGTGACGTTACAGATGACACGTTTTTGGTGCCATCTTGTGGTAAATTTGCGGAATGACGTTTCTGATGAATTTAAGCGGCACAGTGCTGTTATTTACATTTAGCAGATGCTTTTATCCAAAGCGACCTACAAATGAGAACAACACACCTACACTGCAGAATTATCCAACCTGATCGTTAATTGATGCTGCGCACCCACTTTTTATTATATATATAGAAGGCGGCACGGTGCCTTAGTGTTTAGCATGTTCTTCTCTCGGCACTAGGGATTCCCGGTTCGAATCTCCATCTGGGTGGAGTTTCCATGTTCTTCCCGTGTCTGTGTGGGTTTCCTCCGGGTTCTCCGGTTTCCTCCCACAGTCCAAAAAACATGGTTGAAGGTCAATTCTCCAAATTGCCCCATATAGAGTGTGTCTGTGTGAGTGAGTGTGTGCCCAGTGATAGATTATCGTCCTGTCCTGGGTGTATCTGCCCAGCCCCCGAAACGTTCTCCCCTGGATGGGCATGGGGAACCCCCCTCCCCCCCAGCGACTCTAATAGAGGATAAAGCCGAAGATGGATGGATATATATATATATATATTTTTTTTTACAACAGGTATTTGTTAAAAAGATGCATCTTCAGTAGCTTCTGTTAATCGATTGTCCTCTGTGTTTTTTAGTTGGTCTGTAGGGAAGTGGGGTGCGTGCAGCGTGGCGTGTGGACGCGGTCAGCAGAGTCGCACCGCACGCTGCATCAGGAGGGTCATGTACCAGCGGGAGGAGCTGACCTCACCCTCGCTGTGCCCTGCGCCCACACCGGCACAGACCCAGCCCTGCAACACACACTCCTGCCCCCCAGAGTGGGGAACGGGGCCCTGGTCTCCGGTTAGAACATGGAATATAATACACACACACACTCACACACGGTTCCTGCAGTTTATAACTTTTTTTTTTTATCTTTGTGTGTACAGTGTTCGAAGACTTGTGGGCGGGGCTTAAAGGCTCGCAGTGTGTTCTGTCACACCGTGGATCAGATCTCCGGTGCTCAGCTTCTTCACGATGGGCTGTGCGAGCTGCAGTTGAAACCTCGCGGTCAGGAGAGCTGCGTGATCAACCGCTGCCCCAAAAACGAGTGGCTGCAGTGGAGCACCACCGCCTGGAGCGAGGTACCTCAGATCTGTGAGCGATGCGGTGGAGGTCCGGTGAAACGTGCCGTGTGTTAACCACCTGCTGACTCTGCAGTGCTCGGTGTCGTGCGGCGGCGGCGGCGTCCGGAGAAGGGAGCTGCGCTGCGGAGAGAGAGACCCCAACGGAGGCTTCACCGAACTACCGACCCGGAGGTGCAGGAACCTGCGGACTCCCCACGCAGACCTTCAGCAGGTCTGCAACAGGGGTCCGTGTGCGGAACCCCACCCACCCGCTCCTCCACCCTCTCTGGGCAGAGGCGTCAGCACCGTGGTCCTTGGGTGGTACTCGTCTCCGTGGCAACAGGTGAAGGAAGTCTAATGTGGTCTATACAGCCTTATGAAGCCTGAGCGCGTGTATGAACCGTCGCTGCGCTGTGTATTGCAGTGCACCGTGTCGTGCGGTGGCGGTGTCCAGACGCGCACCGTGCAGTGTCTCCGGCATGGCCGACCCTCGGCGGGGTGTGTAGAACAACACCGGCCTGTCTACACTCGGGCGTGCAACACGCACTTCTGTCCTGCACCGGGTCCCGCACCACGGACGTCTCCCAAAGGTAACCGATTATATTTAAGTTTAAGGAAGGCCCCTTTAGAATGACCGGCATGTTCTCCTTTTTACCAGCAGAGGGCATCGTTTACATTGTAAAACTCTTGACATCTAGTGGTGAAACATCTCTATCTATCTATCTATATATATATATATATATAGGGCGGCACGGTGGCTTAGTGGTTTGGCACGTTCGCCTCTCAGCGCTAGGGACTTCCGGTTCGAATCCCCATCTGGGTGGAGTTTCCATGTTCTCCCCGTGTCTGCGTGGGTTTCCTCCGGGTTCTCCGGTTTCCTCCCACAGTCCAAAAACATGGATCAAGTTAATTGAATTCTCAAAATTGCCCCATTTAGAGTGTGTGTGTGTGAGTGAGTGTGTGCCCAGCGATGGATTGGCGCCCTGTCCTGGGTCTATCTGCCCAGCGCCCGAGACGTTCTCCTCTGGATGGGCATGGGGAACCCCACCGCGACCCTAATAGAGGATAAGCGGGAGATAATGAATGAATATATATATATATATATATATATAGATAGATAGATAGATAGATAGCAAGATAGATATTTTTTAAATTTATATATATATTTTTTTGCACCCCGCAATGAATGAGTGTTTATTGCTCTTTCTGTGTCCTATCCCAGCAGATCAGTCCTGTGTGGACTTCTTCCCCTGGTGCCACTTGGTTCCTCAGCATGGTGTGTGCAACCACAAGTTCTACGGCGATCAGTGCTGCAAGTCTTGCACCTCGAAGCCTTCGTAGCCGGAGGACTCCCATGAGCGCTCCCCCCCCCCCCCTCGCCACCGCCTCCCGAACCCAAAATGAAGCTACGGGTTCTGCGAAGAACAAACTGGAAGTTCAGAAGTCTCTCGACGTCCCCGAAGAACATGACTGAAAAGAACCGTTGTGTACGAGTAAGAGAACGGAACGCGGTACAGAACCCCAAACGTACTGGGGGGGGGGG
>JAFMOD010001748.1:0-13869 GCA_019802435.1 Corydoras maculifer
ACCAAACCTGCAGACATACCTGCAACACCAACTGTAATAAGTCCAACAGAACCTCTACGACCCCCCCCAAGTCTTGATCTTGAAGTTCTAATATATCAAGTGTATGTACCAGAGCTGGCGGATCCTACAAGTGAGCAGTATAAAACATTAGCTAACAAACTTGTTAGTGCGGTAAGTATTAGACTGTTCTTTAACAAAGTTTTTATACGACATCTATTTTGTAAATGCATGATGGTTTAATCTCATAATCTCTGAATTTGAAATGAAATTATTTGCACGAAATATGCCAATGTCTGTTTTAATTATATATAAAAATATATCGATATGCTAATCGGTTTCATTTGAATTCTTTGCAGTTAAACGCAATCTACACAGAGAAATACGGTGAGCTGTTCGACAGGGCGGAGATCCTAAGCTTTTCGTAAGTTTACTTCAATTTTAGCAAATCCCGATAAGCATGTCTGTGATGTTTTATGTAAATCAGAATCACAAACAACTCCTCTCTATGGTCTAATACAACAATCACAATTAAAGCACCGTAATGCATGTTTAACTCCAGAGTTTAAACATTCTTATCATGTTCTTTTCTCATAGGCCCGGTTCTGCACGAGCAATAAGAGCTGTGCGCGCAGCTCAAAACGTCTTAGCAGATTTTCGGCTAATTTTCAAAGAGACCTCCGTAGCCTCGGTCCCACACAGTGATGAAGTACTGAGTGCTTTACGCTCAGTTGCAGGAAATATGACTGCAACCAATGGTCTGTCTTTGGATCCCAGCTCTATAAAGGTCATCGGTAAGCTAATACTGATATACACCAAATATCTCTTTTTATATTCAAAAGCATAGAGAGGAAACAGGAATATGTACCAAAATTCATTGAAAATCTTTTTTTTTTTTTAGATTGTTTTGTCTTATTCTCACATTATTTAGCTACAAAATAAGCAGTTAATACAGAAAAATACAAAGTTTAACCTCATACGCTACACCACGGCATGACTCGAATTCACTCATAAAGACCAACCACCGTCGTCTCGTGTAAAATATAAAAATAAATCCTCATACTTATACATTTTGAGGTACCAGCATTACAAGGCTATTTTTGCTGCGGTTCCATGCAGATATTCTTTCATAGTTTTTCGCCCCCTGCCTGGACTAAATATGCTGAGACGTGCACATGTCATAGCTAACAGTTTCCATAGGTTAATAATAAACATTTATATATTTAACTTTGAACGTAGGGGCGGTACGGTGGCTTAGTGTTCAGCACGTTCGCCTCTCAGAGCTAGGGATTTCCCGGTTCGAATCCCCATCTGGGTGGAGTTTGCATGTTCTCCCCGTGTCCGCGTCGGTTTCCTCCGGGTTCTCCGGTTTCCTCCCACAGTCCAAAAACATGGATCAAGTCAATTGAGTTCTCCAAACTCAATTGATGTGTTTGTGTGCGTGTCTGTGTGAGTGAATGTGTGTCCAGCGATAGGTTGGCGCCCTGTCCTGGGTGTATCTGCCCAGCGCCCGAAACTTAACAAATCTTTCTCTTTCCAGCTGCACCGACTACATATTTTGTGACCTTCTGGACAAACGGCACATTTACATCGTTGCTTTTAGACAGCAGTTCCAACACCTACAGCACGAGAGCTTCAATGATTAAGAACGGAGTAAGTTTCGAATCATCTCACTGCTTCCAAAAGTAAATCTAAATCTTATTCATGATTACTTATAATCACATGTTCTGTCATCTGGCAGATCGAACCATTTTACATTGAAGACTTCCCTGGACTTTTTAGTGTCTTGACCATGTCAAACTTTAGGTAATTGCTGTTCCGTGATGTTATTTTAAGGTTCAAACGACAACCATTCTCTCTGACTAATTCTACTTGTGTCCATCTAGTGAGGGAGATCGCGCCACTGTGAATGAACCCAATATCCAGACAGATGTGAACATGGTGTTTATCACTGGCAATACCAAATCATCACCCACTTTTGGACAAGTTGGAAAGTCATTACTCAGAGCAGCCCAAAATAACACCCTCCCGTTCCAGATCTTCACCTTTAAAATCACAGTAAATGGCACAAGTAAGTAAAACATCTTTATTACAAGGAGTTATTACAATGAACATATATATCCTCACCAGTCACTCTATGTTTCTACACACATTATCAATTTTAAGAGATCCATCTACTGGATAGGTGGACATTATTAGTCCCCTTTACTCTGTTCTATAATGACCAGTACCCTGCACAGAGTAGATATTACTCGCGTGGTGGATGATTCTCAGTACTGCACTAAGATTGGTACTGGTACTTGGTGCTGGTGTGTAAGTGTGTTGTAATTGTATGAGTGGTTCAGACACTGCAGTGCTGCTGAAGTTTTTAAATATCCCAGTCACCAACCAACTCCATCCAGCTCCATCATACTGTACGCACGTTAATCAGATTTTTAATGCAATTTTTATTTAGTGAAAGTTACAGTTCTGTGAAAAAAACATCATTAAACCCAAATCATTTTATTTTAATAATAATATGGTATAAAAATATATAATAATAGTTTTTTGGATTTATTCAAAATTTAATCCTTAAATTTACCCTAATTTTAAAGGACATTTTCTACTTATCTTTACCACAAAATGTTTAAAATCACTACCGTGGTGCCTGTGCCTTAACTTTAGGGTTGTTAAAAATGGATTCCTTTCTGATTTCCACAGTAATATCAGGCGGGGTCAGAAACCAGATCAGCATCCTCTCAGCACTCCTGGCGGTGGCCGTCTCACTGCTGCTTTCGCGCTCGAGCTCATCTTAACCATGACCTCCATTCAGAACGAGATCCTTCCTCAGCTTTGCAATTCTTGATGCAAATATTTACGCATTACTTTATAAATCTCGTCTGTATGTACCTATTGTTTGCATGAGTGAGGCGAGGGATTGTGCTTTCTTTGTCTTAAATCCAATTGCAATTCCATTTTTTTGGTCCAAGTGTTTTGGAAACATTAAGAATGACTTCGTGAAAATGAAGAATCAATTCAGTCAAATGGATCATGATGCTAATGACTTAGTGCAATGAAATAACAGAAGGACTTTATTAGTTTTGTATAAATGAAGCCATGAAGTTCATTGATTCACTGGAATGAATCACTTATCTAAATTATTTAGTAACAGCTTTCAGTCTTTTAAGTGTAAACATCTGTCTCTCTCTTTAGTTCTGTAGTATTTTAAAGATTTAAATTATTATAATGGGCACATAATAATAAAGATAATGGGCTAATATAAGTCAGACCTGTTACTACATCAGCCTGTGTATTTCTGTTTGCTCTAGTATGTGATATTATACGTTACAGCGAGTGAATCTCTTGCACTTTTATCATTCTGGCTCAGTTGATGTATCTTGCCACTAACAATCTTCAGCTCCGTATTGTAAAGATTAGCCTGGCATGTAAGTCAAGTAAGGCCAAAGTATTATTTTACACCACATTTTAAATGTACAACTGCATACACATAATATATATATATATATATATATATATATATATATATATATATATATATATATATATATATAACATCTTTTCAAATATTTTATGCTTTGTAAGAAAAACAAAAACACTTGTATTTTTAATTTAATTTCTCCGTCATACACTTAGTGTAATATTTATATGATTATTTAAAATCTGAGGGTATCAAGGCTTTTGTTTCTCATATCTGCTTGTATTGTATTGTAGTGATCATTTAATTCAACGTTGCACTTATTTATTAACACACTGTTTTAATTAAACTCCTGAGACATTATTGCGCCTGTGTGTCTTTTGAAAATTTTGACACTTTTATTATTATTTTTTTTTGGCAATTTAGACAACATTAAATGCAGGACTGACACCAGATCAGTGGCCTGGTATAAAATTTACCATCCTGTTAATTTATCCTTGCTATACAGAATTTTGAAATGCGTCTGTGGGAAAATGTGCTCATTAATCAGACATTGATGTTACTCCAGAAGACCTGGATCATAAGTCCTGTTCTAAAGGTGTTTGATGGGGCTGTGGTCAGGGTTTTATATGGGCCATTTAAGTTCTCCTACACCAACCTCACTCAACCGTATTTATAGACCTTGCTTTGTGCATTTGACCTTACTCCGTCATGCTAAAATAAAATAAAAATAACCCCAAACCTCAAAAACACGGGTGCATACATTTGTACAAACTACAGGTGCTTGATGTTTTAAATCTAAGTCAATCAAACTTAATGAATCTCCTGATTCCTTGATTAAGATGGTGGATCCCAATATTATGCAATTATATTATATTACATATATAAAAAAAATGAACATTTTTAAATATTGGCATGGCGGCACGGTGGCTTAGTGGTTAGCACGTTTGCCTCTCAGCGCTAGGGATTCCCGGTTCGAATCCCTGTCTGGGTGGAGTTTCCATGTTCTCCCCGTGTCTGCGTGGGTTTCCTCCGGGTTCTCCGGTTTCCTCCCACAGTCCAAAAACATGGATCAAGTTAATTGAATTCTCCAAATTGCCCCATATAGAGTGTGTCTGTGTGAGTGTGTGTGTGCCCAGCGATTGATTGGCGCCCTGTCCTGGGTCTATCTGCCCAGCGCCCGAGACCTTCTCCCCTGGATGGGCATGGGGAACCCCACCGCGACCCTAATAGAGGATAAGCGGGAGATAATGAATGAATGAAGAGTGTGTCTGTGTGAGTGAGTGTGTGTCCAGTGATAGATTGCCCCCCTGTCCTGGGTGTATCTGCCCAGCGCCCGAGACGTTCTCCCCTGGATGGGCATGGGTAACCCCACCGCGACCCTAATAGAGGATGAAGCGGGAGATAATGAATGAATAATATTGGCATTGATTATGTAACATTTGACAAACATCTCATATCCATTTTAACTTGGACAGTTTATACTGTACAGGGTGTAACAAAGCACTGCCTCATCGTCTGAACTGTTGTAACCTGTGATTAGATCTCGTATTTGTGCACCATGACATCCTGGATGTAAAACACGTAGCTGTTTTTTTGTTTTTTTTTTGTTTTTTTTTCTCCGTGTGGTATGTACTGCATTTCACGTTTTTCCAGTATTATAATCACAGTGTTTGTTTTCTTTTGTCTTCATAGTTGAATTGCAGGAAACACTCTGCTCTGTCATTTAGAAGCTTATGAGGTCTAAAAGATCGTCTTGTATCCAGAAACTTCTCGTGCATAGTTTACTAGTCAGTCATGAAAGACGTGGTTAACACTTAATTTCAGATCTGTCAACGCTTTAAATGAAGTCGAGATGGCCGAGTGAGATAGGAAACTTTTTTGATGTCATTAGCTTGTAGACATGTGAAGTTATTTATAAACACACGACAAAACTGGATCACCCAGGTAAAAACTGGACCAGGTAAAAAATTCCAAATTTTAATCTTCTTGATTCCTGTGTGGGATGTTTAAGGTTAGAGTCCCTCTATATCTATATCTATATAGGCAACCTTATAGATTAAGCAATAAAACACCTGTCGTGTTATTTAGGAATCCATTTGGGTCCATGTTTTTTTTTTTTTTTTGGCTGTCCCACAATCCACATACAAGCTGGTGGGTGAATTAAAGTTATACAATGTAAATGAATTGTTTTAAAATGGTACCTACTTTTAAAAAAAAAAAAAGCCTATGAAATAACTCCATTTAAATCAATTTAAAATCCAGATTTGAGGTTTTAAGGTCTTAACCTTTTACTTCTTCTAACAGTCATGTTAAGCTCGGTAACAACCTGGGTATGGTGGATAAAGATTATTAGAATTAAAGGCAGAGTGTATATCGTATATATATTTCACCTTTCAAACCTGAATAACTTCTGGCAACCATATAGACTTGTGACCTGTGGATCCATGTTCTCGCTTTGTATCCTAAATCCTAAAGAAGTGCAAAAAAAAAAAAAAAAAGGTAAAAACTAATAGAGGTTTGTAGGCAACATAATAACCCCCTCCCCCTCGCTCAGGTATGTAGGTTTTATTATGAACTAAAAGGCACAGAGTTCAAACAGGATCATCTGCCGAAACCAGACATCAGAGAATGCTACTGGATCGCCTAAAGCTGGAACGATTTTCAAATGTTTTGGTCCAGTTATAACCAGCTACTCTGACCTGGGATCATTTCTGAAATTTCCCTTTGTGTTCTATCCAGGATTGTACTATCAGCTTAAACCCCATCCTTTAAAAACCCACCCGATCTGGGACGTTTCAACCTGGGCTTAAATGAATGAGGTACAGGTGAACGGTCAGGCATAAAGCATCGAGCTCTGAAACCACAGCTGTCTTAGCTGTTAATTTAATTCTTAACTAAGTGTCTTATGATTTTATTAAAGCAACACTGTCACATATCCAAGAAAGCAGAACAACAGAGGAATCTTCATGTCGGTATGAATATTTCTTTGTGCACTGGGGTACATTGTAGTATAAATAATTCTGTACGCTGATTTTCGTGGCACAACATCTACAAATTTAATATGAAAAATAAATTTTGTTACCACTGTGGGTCCTTAAGTAAGACACTAAACCCTCGTTGCTTCAGGGTGATGTATGGCTTGTGTTCTGACTCCAACCTTCAAGTTGCTTTGAATAAAAGCATCGGCTAAAAAAAGAGTCTAGAATTCAGAAGGTGGGTCGTGATTATGAAGATTTGCAGAAAATACCATGTTTAAACCTAAATGTGGTGATAACGTTCATACACAAAATCAACCAAACAGAGGTTTTGTTCAGACTCTTCCATCAAACTCTGATCTGTGTGAAGCTTCATCGCAATGTAAAATAAGAATCCAGTTTTTTCATTTAGTTGTGTAGATTGCACAACGTGTGTTTTCTCGCTGGGTGTAAACACAATATTTTCACGTGACCTGTGGATCAGCTGCTTGATCGTGTTCATAACCTGAGATATATTTAGCCCTCTTTTTTTTGTCCTCATTCCTTTAAATGCCATTCGTCAGAAAGTAAAGTTATCAAACCCTCTAATTAAACCAGCTGGTGAATATTAATTGTGTGTATTCATGTGGTTAAACATTGGAAATGTATAATTGGTGCTGTTATTTCAAACTAAAAAAAACCCAGGAACTGAATGAGATAACTACCAAGATTTTTTATTTAAATCTGCATTTCACATGCGTATGACACTGTTTCCTACATGTGGGCCCACTACACGTTTTAAAACACACCTGGTTCACATCTGGTGGAGAGCTACTGACACATTTGATTTATGCTCGACCCTAATCAGCTGCGTACTGCACATGGCTCACATCCTGCAAACAGATAACAACGGGGGGTGAACAAGATCTAGTCTTTTTCAGACTCGGAAATGAACAAACACTGGCTCCACAGCTTGAAACAGCTTAAATTTGCAGGAATGGGGGACAAGGTCCTTTTGATGTGGGATTTGCATGTTCTCCATATGTTTGTGTGAGTTTTTAAAGGTGCCTCAATTTAACAACCTGCCAAAAGAGGAAATGCAGATACCTGGATGTGTAGGCTGTGTGTTTTGCAGAGAGGTTTGCAGGACTTATTTTTAGCAATTTATATAGCATTTATAGCACAAGACTTTCTGGAGGTTACGTTCACTCATCACAAGACAAGTCTCTAAACCGCTATATATATATATATATATTTATTTTTTTATTTTATTTTATTTTTTTAAATTGAAAACCACAGGGCACAGGGCCACCACGGTGGCTTAGGGGTAGCGCATTCGCCTCTCAGCACTAGGGATTCCCGGTTCGAATCCCCATCCATTGTTTCCATGTTCTCCCCATGTCCGCGTGGGTTTCCTCCGGGTTCTCCGGTTTCCTCCCACAGTCCAAAAACATGGATCAAGTCAATTGAGTTCTCTAAATTGCCCCATATAGAGTGTGTCTGTGTGAGTGAGTGTGTGCCCAGTGATAGATTGGTGTCCTGTCCTGGGTGTATCTGCCCAGCGCCCGAAACATTCTCCCCTGGATGACCATGGGGAACCCCCCCCCACGACCCTAATAGAGGATAAAGCGGAAGATAATGAATGAATAAATGAATGAATGAATAATAACAACAGCTACTTCATCACTTAGGATCAATGTTTTAAAAGCTAAGGCACCCAGCACGCTAGTAGAGTAATGGGGTATCGTTGGCCAGTGAAACAGCGCCACCTCGTGGATACTTGTATTTGTATAGCGACAGCACACACACAGGCATGCGAGAGATATTTCGATATACGGCAGAATGCTGCAGTATGTTTAAGCACTAACTTAATAATAATAATAATAATAATAATAATAATAATAATAATAATAAATGTCAGTAGTCGATGACGTCATCAGGCCGTTGTCACATGAAAGGCACCGCCCTCGCGCGCACACCGGTGACGCGGCGGTTCGGCGTTTCTCCTGTTATTGTCTTAATTCAGCTTTTTTTATTGTTAAAAATCTGTATCCATTAAAAAACGTTACTGGAATAATCGAACCGGCACTGTGCTGTTAAGGTAAAGTTACACGTCACTGTCGACCAGCGGCTTTAATGTTATAATTAAAGCGGGTTTGGTGTTTAGCTCCGCGGCTAACCCGGCTAAAAGCTACACACCAGTTTAAATGGTTTATCAACGTTTCAATTTTATAATTTAACTGATTTAAACTTGTACGTAAGTTCTATGTTTGCTTTGCTGCAGAGTGTAATGCGCTTTTATTATTTATTTTTGTATATTTTATTTGTTTATTTTTTTGCACGTGAACAATAAACACAAACATCTAAAGCACAATCTGCAAGACTTTATATTTATAAATTGTATTTATCCATTTAATCGTTAACTGTGTGACGATTAATCTAACTGAGCATTAATGTGGATTATATGATGTATTTTAATTTAGATTGTTCTGTATGTTAACATGGGGCGGCACGGTGGCTTAGTGGTTTTGCATGTTCTCCTCTCAGCACTAGTGTTTCCCGGTTCGAATCCCAATCTGGGTGGGGTTTCCATGTTCTCCCCGTGTCTGCGTGGGCTTCCTCCGGGTTTTCCGGTTTCCTCCCACAGTCCAAAAGCATGGATCAACGTCAATTGAGTTCTCCAAATTGCCCCATATAGATGCCCCATTTATAAACCTCAAGGAACTGGACAGAATAAACACCTGAATGATGGTGTATTGCATTGCGTTGCATGGTGGACTTTTAAGGTTTGGACCCACATTTTTTTTTCTGCGCCACTTGTCCATGTGCTCAGTTCCACTCACAAAATTATAGAACTACAAAGATGGACTTTGTAGTTCTATAATTACAGAATGTAGTCCATCTATTTGTGGACTACAGTACATACTGTGTAGCCCGTTCTCTAATGGTCAGGAGAGCATGGTTGTCAAACCCAAGGTCCGCAGGTCATATCTGGCCCATGAGATCATTTCACATTGATCTATTATTATTGTTTTTAATACACGCTCATGTTTTTAATATGTATTATTTTGACAGGAACAATTTTTTTTTAAGAATAATTTCTTGCCTGTTTTTATTCCTATTCATGTTCTGAAAACATTTGCTTTAGGTGTGTTCAATAAAAGCCAGCCTAAAGTGGGTTTTGAGTTTTGGTCCCAATGCGATTTGGTTTGACTCCCCTGAAATAGTACAATACAGAAGGAAGGGGCGTGTCCTCACTTCTGACAGGTGCTGTGTTCAGTGCCCTGATGAAAACTGGACTGCCCTCAGTTTGCTCCCTCCTCCCCTCTCGGTCAGGTCCTTATTTAAAGCAGTGCCCTGTTATTTTTTTCTCAGTTTATGAATCTGTACTCAGATGTATTTCAGTAAAAGGCAACATAGCTATGGCAAGAAGGAATTCTTGTACCCCGAGGGTAAGATTGGATGATTTTATCCTGAGCTCATTATTTGTCTGTCCTTTCCATCTTTTGCATGAGTGAAATTTGACCCTAAAGTTATAAAAAATTTGTTTAGGGTCAATTTTTTTTTCCTCTCTCTTCCCTCTTTCTTCTATCTCAGATGTTTGTCTTTCTGAGCTGATTTAGTTTTTTTCTCATGAATCTCAGCATCTTACAAATAGAAATCTGTTGAGAAGTAAGACGTCACTCACTGTGTCTGTTGCGTGGGTCGTCTGTTGTCCTTCATGTTCAGCTGCTGTTGTTCATGTAAGGCTCATGTGTTCGTTGTTTAACTCTGTAGTGACCGATGGTCAATGCTGTGAAATGTTGGGTTTTCGGAATATGTTGTACACCAGGAGTGTGTGAGAGAGAGCGAGAAAGAGAAAGAGAGAGGACCTTTAATAACATGTGATGTTCATAAGACCTTCATCTAAGCCTCAGGGAATCCGTAACACTGCTCTGTCCTAGTGTTTGAAACTTGTATAATTCCTTTTTGTATCTCTCTCTTTATACCAGTGACCCATTAACAGTAATAAACCCATTTTGTAGGTTCTCCATTTGCAGCTTTAATATCTCAGACTCCTTATATAGGCCATCATTAATCAAACAGCCATGGATTATCTGTAAATATTAATGTAGTTTGTACATATAGTCTTAAAATTCATTCATTCATCTTTTGCTTTATTCTCTATTAGGGTCGCCGTGGGGTTCCCCATGCCCATCCAGGGGAGAACGTTTCGGGCGCTGGGCAGATACACCCAGGACAGGACGCCAATCTATCACTGGACACACACACACTCTATATGGGGCATTTTTGGAGAACTCAGTTGACTTGATCCATGTTTTTGGACTGTGGGAGGAAACCAGAGAACCCGGAGGAAACCCACGCGGACACGGGGAGAACATGGAAACTCCACCCAGATGAGGATTCAAACTGGGAATCCCTAGCGCTGAAAGGAGAACATGCTAAACCACTAAGCCACTGTGCCGCCCTAGTCTTAAAATAAATAATTAAAGTCTTGGTCATGTTTTGAGTCATTTATAAGTGCACTGTGTCCATTGTGTAGCAAATAAATAAATAAAACGTCTAAACTCGGACCAGTGGATGTTCATTCGTATTACACAAAGCAGAGATCAGCACATGTGAACATGGTGCATTCAGGTTCTCCATGTTCCTCTCCTCAGCTGTCGACTGGAGTGTTAGTGAGGATGAGTGCTGATGGAGGGAGACCCGTGAAGGTGGGCTCTGTGGTGGAGGTGATTGGTAAAGGCCAGCGTGGGACGGTAGCCTATGTGGGCGCTACGCTCTTTGCCTCTGGGAAATGGGTCGGCGTCATCCTCGACGAAGCCAAAGGCAAGAACGATGGCACCGTTCAGGGCAAGTCCTACTTCACCTGCAAGGAGAATCATGGGATATTTGTCCGCCAGTCTCAAGTCAGTATATGCACACAGCGGAATTTCTAGTGTCCTTTTGCGACATTTACAGATGTAGATTTTGATCATGCCCGCTTGTTGTTCACTCTCTGTTCTCAGATCCAGGTCATTGAAGATGGTGGAAGCGCTGCAACTTCACCAGAGACTCCCGAGTCAGGCATCGCCAAACTGCCTCGCCGGGGTGCTGCAGGTATTCCACATCCTCTCCAGATTCACAGTGTGAATACTTATTTTATAATGCAAGAAAAGTTATTATCATAATGCAATTAAGTTATTAATAAAAGTTCCCTCATACGTAGGTTCATCATGATTTGTTGTTTAGGTAACTTTAAAGTTACATTCCATTAAAACACAGATGTATAAAGAATGTGGTGTAAAAAAATATATTAATATAAAGAAATATAAAAAAAAAATAATTAACAGAACCCAGGAACAATAATAATAATGAATATAATGAGACAAAAAATATTATACGTTTATAAGTAAAAATATTAAAAAATGATAGTCGGGGCAAACGGCATAAAATATAATCAAATAAGGTAAGAAACCAAAATGATAATGGTTACAGAAGTAAAGCAGAAAAATGCTAGTCATTAAAATGTAATCAGATCGGCATAGTTGACATTTTTTTTTTTTTTTTAATGTTATTAAAATTAAATGTATGTATGTCTTTTTTTTTTCTTACAGAAGTGGCAGAAACACCTGCTAAAGGAACCAAAGCGGTATGTTGACTGAACAGCATTAATACATGAATCAGTGACCGAATAAATTATATTATTATTATTATTATTATTATGATTATTGTTAGGAGTAGAGTTTGATTTCCGTGTTTATTGGTCAGTTTTGGTCAGAGTGGAAGGCGTCTGTGTTTCAGTGTATTTTAAATCACCGGCATCTGGATTCACACTCAGGCTTTTTAAATATCATTTTTAATAATTATTTATTCATAAATTACAATAAATTACATATATTTTTAAAGAATACTGATGTGAGTCCGGTTCCTGGTCACTGTGATCTGTGATGTAAACAGAGGCCTTCTGTTTAAGTGCTATTGTGTTTGTGTGTGTGTGTGTGTGTGTGTGTGTGTGTGTGTGTGTGTGTGTGTGTGTGTGCGCATTAACATGATGTACCAGACTCCTACTTCAAAGAAGGTACAGCAGTTTAAATGTCTTGGTTTCACGTCTCTCATCTCGTACGAATCACCATTTTCACTCATCGCTCTTTTAAACTTCTGAGTTTATTTTGTATTGAGGATTGTGTGTTTTGCACATATATCAATGCTTTCATTTGACCTTTTTTCCCCCTCTTTGCTTGTAAAGTCTTTCTCATTAGTGTCATTACTTATACTCATACTTTTATCTCATACTCCCGTGAGCTCCCAAACGGAGGTGATGCTATGATTCTCTGCATGTTAAATATCATCATACTTTTATTTGTTAATTTTCTATTTAAAAAGTGTTGAGATAACCCTGCAGAATTATAACAGAACAACTGCAATTATTATATATATAAAATCTGTGTATGTATGATATAAACACAAAAACACTCATTAACTGCATTGAAAACGTCCTCACACAGTTGCACAGTTGCCCCAACTCAAGGTTTCCTGTGGTATCGGTTGCTGTCACACACTCACTCTGCACTTCACCCATCACTCAGCAAACATCGATGAAGTAATTTAAAGTGTTTTTGCAGCATGCCGTCATTTGTTTCTCAGATCGTCCAGGGTTGTGGGTACTGGAACTACATACTGTCTCTCCTTACTGGAGAACTAGAATTAATTTTATAAGTACTTGAGGAGTGTTTCTGTCTTCATTTTGTGTAAAATATTTATAAAGATAGATACATTTTTTTCCTGTTATGCCATAATATTAAAAGGAAAGGGTAATGAATGGAAAGTGTATTTATTAAAAATCAAAAATACACAAACTGTTTGAGTAAAAAAAAAATAAATAAATCTGGTTTAGACTTTAGTCCCATCAGTCTGACTCTGATTGGTCTGTTTTTATTAATGTTTTTAAACCTGAGCTGATTGGATCATAAGATGTAATGAGCTCTGAATAGTGTTCTGTGTGATGCATTCAGAAATCTGTTAATTTTTTATTTTATTTTTTTTTTATTCTAATATCAAATCTGTTGATAATTGTGGCTGCGATGAAGCTTTGCCGTGCTGTTTGGTTTAGATTTAAGATTCTAAACCTGGATGAAAAGACATGCGCAGACTTACAGAACTGACTCTGGCGGTGTCTGCTTTAATGCTGAACCCTCAGCTTTCTCTGAAGTTTATTTCACTTTAACACTAATGATGCTTTTATTTCTAACCCTGAAATAATCCCTCTGTTTCTCTTCCTCTCTCTAAAAATGCAAAATCTTTCTCTTTCTTTCTTTTCTGTCTTGTTTTCTACATTTCATCTTGTTTCCTTTCTTGTTCATCACCTCTGTTTTTTTAACACTCTTGCTTCCTTTTTTTTTTTTTTTTTTTTTTTTTTTTTTTTTTTTTTTTTTTTTTTTTTTTTTTTTTTTTTTTTTTTTTTTTTTTTTTTTTTTTTTTTTTTTTTTTTTTTTTTTTTTTTTTTTTTTTTTTTTTTTT